>CANUEY010361967.1:0-19041 GCA_948099555.1 Croton setiger
ATTATATATATATATATATATATATATATATATATATATATATATATATATATATATATATATATATACTGCTGCATTTTCTTTGTTGTTTTTATTCTGTGTTCTTTGTGCTACACACAACTCTGAGTTTTCTTTATTGCAGCAGAACATTTGGTATCAGAGCCTTAAGACCAAGGCCTAAACTATGTCTCATCTTGAGATTGAGAGATCAAGAAGAGAGCAGAGAGAGAGAGATCAAAAAGAAAGAGAGGATGCCTCCAGCAACACTTCCACAGGAGACAGTGTACCAATTCAGGAGAAAGAAGGATCAGTTACGCTAAAATATCCCATGTTGACAAAAAGCAACTACACAGCATGAGCTATCAAAATGAAAGTATTTATGATGGCTCAAAGAGTATGGGAGCCGATCGAGTCTGAAGGTCTAGTTGATAATTGAAAGGATAAGATGGCATTGGCGGCTATCTACCAAGGTATAGGTGAGGATACCTTGCTTCAACTTGGGGCCAAGAACTAAGGAGGCATGGAATATGCTAAAAACTATGAACCAAGGTGCCGAAAAAGTGAAGAAGGTCAGAACTCAAACTTTATGGAGAGAATTCGAGGCATTGAGGATGGGAGATTTAGAGACAATAGATGAATTCTCTGGAAAAATCACCATCACTGTCAACAAATTAAGGAGTCTTGGCAACATAGTTGAAGAAGAAAAGGTGATTAAAAAGTTGTTACGTTCTACTTCCTCTAAATTTCTGCAAATAATGTCCTCTATAGTGGAAGTTAGTGATCTGAAAACCAAATCGGTAGAGGAGGTAATTGGATCACTAAAAGCTCATGAAGAACGTTTGCTTGGCTGTGGAGGGAATTCAGCAGAAATAGTTCTTCTTACTAGAGCTGAATGAAAGGCCAGAGAAGAGGAAGGATCTTTCAAGAAAAATGAATATGGCGTAAGAGGAGTTAGAGGTCGAGGTGGCCGAGGATGCGGTCGTGGTAGAGGAAGGAGTAATGGTGATTCAAACAGGAGTGCCAAAGATGAGTCGAAGGCACCGAAAAAGAAAGATAAAAGTAAAATCAGGTGTTACAGTTGCGGCCAGATAGGGCATTATGCTTCTGAATGTCCCGTGAAAGATGATAAGGTCAACTTAACACAACAGCAAGAGGATGAGGGACCGTCGTTGCTGTTACTGGAGACAATTGTGCCAGAACTGTTACCAGCAAAATCAGAAATCACCATGTTGCAAGAACAACCAGTTGAAAACGAAAAAGGAGGAACAGAATGGTATCTGGATTCTGTAACAAGTAGCCACATGACAGGTGAAAAACTTTATTTTGCTAATTTAGATCATACCATTACAGGAAGAGTGAGAGTAGATATATGTGGGCAAGGTTCCGTGTTATTCAAATGCAAAAACACTGAACACCTAACTCTGCAGAATGTGTATTACATTCCAAGGCTTCGAAGCAATATAATAAGCCTTGGACAGCTTGATGAAGCAGGAAGTAAAGCTGTCATTGGTGATGGACATTTGAAAGTGTACAACATGAAGAATAAGCTGGTGGTAAATGTGAAGAGATAAGCGAATCGTCTCTATATTGCACAATTATAGCTTGCGACACCAATAAATTTAATGGCAAGAATGGATGACGAGCCATGGACGTGGCATGCGAGATATGGTCATATCAACTTCAATTCATTAAGAAAACTCAGCAAATTGGGCATGGTGACAGGAATGCCTAGCATTGATCAAGTGGATCAGCTTTGCGATGGGTGCCTTGTGGGGAAACAACACAGAACCTCATTCCCACAAAAATCAGAATTTAGAGTAAAGAACCCATTGGAGCTCATCCATAGTGATTTGTACGGACCGATATCACTAACAACATGTGGAGGTAATAATTATTTCATGTTATTGGTTGATGATTTTTCCTGATTTATGTGGGTATATATGTTGAAAAGCAAGGATAAAGCCCTAAATATTTTCAAGATGTTCAAGGCAATTTTTGAAACTGAATCTGACCTGAAGTTGAAGGCAATTAGAACAAATCGCGGAGGAGAGTTCACCTCCATGGCATTTAGGTTGTTTTGTGAAGAGCATGGAGTCAAATGATTTCTTACAGCCTCATACTCACCTCAACAAAATGGTGTGATGGAGCGGAGGAATCAAAAAATCATAGAAATGGCAAGATGTATGTTGAAAAGTATGGAGGTGCATTAAAATTATGACCAGAAGCAGGGAAAACGGCGGTATACATCTTGAACAGATCTCCCACGCAAAGTATTCCAGAAATGACTCCCTATCAAGCTTGGTTCGCTAAGATCTCTAATGTTCATCATTTTCATGTGTTTGGTTGTGTGGCACATGTAAAAGATATAACTCTTAACCTTTCTAAGCTAGCTAATAGAAGCAGTCAAGCAGTAATGCTTGGTTACGAAAGTGGAACAAAAGCATACAGGTTGTTTGATCCAAGCCGGAACAAAATCATTGTGAGTCGAGATTTTGTTTTTGAGGAAGGAAGAAGATGGCGATGGACCTCCGAACAAGAAGAGATAACAAAGGGTACCGAAGAATTTATTGTAAACTTTAACAAAAAGACAGTAAATCCTTCAGTAGTAGCGGCTCCCTCAGAAACAGAAACACCCTCAACTCCTAGCTCGATCTCCTCACCCAACACACAATCACAAAGCTCAAACTCAAGTTCCATTTCTGACTGCCCTAAAAGATATAGATCATCTTATTCATTGATAAAGTTAATTAAACTTGTTTCTTATTCATTATTTATTTCTTACCTTGTATAGCCTAGAAGAAATTAATTTGTTTTAGAAATAAAATAGCCATGATCTGTAGTAGGAGTGATTAGAGGGAGAACTAGTCTCATGTATGACAGAATTTGTGGAAACACTACTGTCACTACTTCCTGTTTTGTTGCTTTGTTAGTTGCTTATGAGATATATAAAATGGTGAGCTATCTGCTTAGAGGTATAACCACAAAAAGATATATAATGCTGCATTTTCTTTGTTGTTTTTATTCTGTGTTCTTTGTGCTACACACAACTCTGAGTTTTCTTTATTGCAGCAGAACATTGATCATCAGAATTTTTAATATCCAGTAAGTGTAATGTAAATGAAATTCCAGACGCCAGAAAAAATAATGATGAAGACCAACCGATACTGTTATGAAAGCAAGCAGAATCACGACTAAAACTTAATCTGTTCTCCGGCGAGATTCACCTCAGTCTTTTGACTTTTTTGTTCATTTTCAAAAAAATTAGAATAAATGCAACAAGTCATAAACAAAATCTCAGTCAAACATTGACAAATTTGAGACATACATGAATATAGTCTGAAAAACTAATGAAACATTATTGAAAAAAATTTTGATGTCAAAATTCCGATGAATACACTATAGAAACCCTTGAAATCTCGCCACAGCATGATGGAAAACCTTCAGATGGTCGACAGCAAGTGCCAAGCAACTCGTTGTGACTTGGATTCAGTTTTCGAGCATTTGCGAAGAAATGGAGGTATAAAACTCCATTTTTTCTAACGGGGACAACAGAGTTTATAGGAAATTTCTTGCTGATTTGCCTCGATTCCAGCCACAAATCGACGATATTATGGGTACTGAAAGACTCATCAGCATCCAGGGACCGGTACCCTTAGCTCAAAGGTCGGTTGCATGGTGGATAGTGGCGATGGAATTAGTGGAAGGGCGTTGGAGTGTTGAATTAATAAAAGCATGGTTTTAAAATGTGTTGTGCCGTGTTCTTTTGTGTATTTAGTTTAATTTAGATCTTTTTTTCTTTTTGAATTATTGGGGTAGCCTCGTTTACAAAGTGAATAAATGTGTTGGATGTTCTCGTAACAATCCCATTTTGTACAGAATAATCTATAGCTATTTCCTTTTTGAATCATAGCGATTTATTAGTTCAAAACACAATTTTTAGAATAACTCTCTCTTGTTAAAATAGAACCTTTTTTTTTATGAATTATTTATATATGTGGATGTCATTAGTCTTTATCCTAATTGACCCTATAATTAAGTATAATATTTCTTTTAAGTATACCACTACCTTTTATACTCATAAATGTATTCATAAGTTATTAAATAGATCACCAAATGTGAATTAAAGTGCACAAATAGTATCATTCGCTGTTATCCCTTCTTATTATCATTCTCTCCTTTTCTTTTCTTATTTCCATATTAATTTAATTTTAATTTTATATCCCCTTAATTTGATAATAATTACTAATAGTTTTATAACATTCTTTTGTAGGAAAATATAAAAATCCACAAACTTAACCACAATTTATCTGCAAAGCCCGCAAGACACGAAGGCCCAATAGACCTCAACATTAGTTTACTACTTAGATTAGGACACTGAAACGAGGACTACAAATTAGTTAAGTGACATTCATCTCGATAAAAGCTCATTGGAGCATAGTATGATAAGCAAACCAACCAAAAATCTAGGCTTGATCAAATAAGCTGAGATTGCGAGCGAGCTCATTTAAATAGGCTCAAGAGCTTCATTGATATGTAATCACTGTAACTATGTTATTTTATGACTTTTTTTTTTTTTTTTATGTGAAATTGTAATAGATGTCACAAAACATTTCTATACTTTGGTTAACAATAGTTTTTATTAACATGCATTAATTCGTTTTATATTCTTATTAATTCGTTTTATAGTTTTATTATCTATGTTGTACTTATTTTATTAATTATATATTGACATTAATAAATTTTATATAAAATAATAAATTCGTATATGATTATTATTAATTAAAAAAATTATTAATTATGTGAATATAATTAAATTTTTTAAATTTTTTTAATACATGTTACACGTGTCCACTCGTTTAGGCGTTTAATTTTGTAATATTTTAAATTTTTATTATTATATAAGAAATAAAAATTAGTATTGATTAATGTAATTTTTAGTTTTATTAAATATAATTGGGTTAATTGATGTAATTGGATTTTAATACATGTATTTAGTTTGATTAGACTTGAATTCTGGGTTTGTTTTTATTGGACTTTAGGGTCGATGAATTTACACAATAAAATCTTATCATGTTAATATAAGACACTAAAAGTGTCGTGGTGTAGTTGGTTATCATGCATGCTTCAAAAGATAAAAGTTCTTACTTTAAATCTCAACGTGATCACTTTTAATTTTTACAAGTAAAAACATTACTTTTTTACCAAAACCCAATAGTAATTACCCCTAAATATAAATATATCATGATAACTGTTCCCATGAAATTACAGAAATGTATCACTTTTACAAAAACAAGTAGTATTCAGGATTTTAGTGAAAAGATATTCTGCATTTTGCAGTTTTCCTTCTTAAAAAACGCAATTTCCAATTTAATCCTATAAAATATAATATATAGTTTAATTTTTTAAATTTATATTAAAATTACGTCGTTTTTTACTAAATATAATACAAAAATAAAAATAAATAATAAAAGAAGAACCGAAATACGAAAAACCTAAACACTACAGAGACGATTTCTTTTCTCTTTCTTCTTCGTTTCCTTTCTTCTTCTCTCTTGCTCGCCGCACCACTCACCACCAGCAGGCAGCAGCACTCCATCCCCCGCCGCGCCCCCACCGTCCCTCACGGCCTCATACGGGTACTTTTCCGCTAGACAGAGACAACTTCTTGTTCTTTTGTACATTTTTTCTGGAAATCTTTATTATATGAGAATGATGTGAAAAAGAAAATAAGGGGAAATGGCTATATTTGTTTGTTTGTTCGCTTTGTTGTCTTCAATGCTACATTTTGATAATACTGGCTATATTTATTTTCTAATTGAGCAACCGTGATATCAAATGACGGAATTTATTATGTAGTGAAATTGATAGCTAAATGAATGTTGTGGAGCAGAGTTTGTACTTCTCGTTTTGGAGTTGATTTATATATATGTGTTGAAATAAACCTAGTCAATAAGCTTGCTTTGTGTGTTCTGTAGATGAATGAGCTTTATTTGCTTGGTAATTTTTTATGCGGGTGATGCTTATTTTATAACTGTTACTGCTTCCACAGGTATCCCCAATCTTTGCCATGTCTTTGCTTGAATTGATCACAAACGCTTTAGCAAACGCAGAGCAATTTGCAACAGAACCTGAATACCCAATAACTCTAAATGCAGATGATATTGTATCTAAATTGAAGCCAGAAGTTGAAAGTGCAGATTCCACATCACTTGCTATTCCAGTTAGCGGATGGCAACTATCACAAACTGATGTTCAGCTCATTGAATTAGGAAAAAAATTCTACACCAAGTTGAAGCGAAAGCTCAAGGATACCAATAATTTCAACAAGAATGAATTTATTGGAATATTGATCGCATTCCTTGAGAAAATCGGGGAGAAGATTGGGATGGATTTTGGGGTTGGTGCCTCAAATGATGATTATGCTCAGTTCTTGATTGAGAAGTTGGGGTTCTTAATGGGTCAAAATGTTGCAGGTTTAGTTTTGGAGGCATGTCTTAATTTTGAGATCTGGAATGTGGTGGAGTCGATGATTCTTAGCAAGACTGTTCATCATTCTCATTATCCAAATTTGATTACGGGTCTTGCAATGAAAAGGAGGTCTGACTTACTTTGTCTGTGTATTAAGCATACTTCGGATCTCGGATTGACTGAGGTACTTTGTATTCTCAAGTATTTTCTTTGTCCTTCGAAGGAAGTATATAATAGTATGTTGAATGTGAGGAAGGAATGGGAGAGCCAAGCATTGTTAGCTGTTGAAAGGGCGAGAGACAAATTTCTCTTAGATAAGAAATCCCGTATTGCTAAGGAGGCTTCAATCTTGCTTATGCTTGCGCATGATGGGTTCTCGACAACTGAGCTTTGCTTGCATTATCTGCTGGCTGCATCCAGTGTTGATGAAGTTATATTATCGTCTGCTATTGGTAAATTGAACGGTAAAGAAATGATGAGATTTATCAGATATCTTGGGAAATGGTTGAAAAAGTATGAAATGTTTCCTCAGGCATGTCCATGTCCACAGGCTTCATCTCTGCTGGGCCTGAAAGCTTGTGACTGGGTTCCTAAACTTGAAGTCATTGTAAAATATCTTGGATTGGTGCTTGACGAAAACTTCACATCGCTGGTTTTGCATTCAGAGTTTCATGAGGAGCTGAAATCAATTGAGAGATTGGTTATTTCTTTAGCTAAAGAAGCCAAATTTTGTTCTTATGTTTCTATTGTAACTGGGAATTTGAAAACTGCAGCGGAAGCTGAACAGAAATAGGAGTTATCACTAATGGCTTGTTTACTGGTCAAATTTTGTTGCATCTGCCAAATGGGGTATAATTTATGATGATTGTACCTGTGGCTGAAGCAAAGTTATGATCAACGTCAGATCAATATCTTTTATGATTTTGAGATCAATTGCTGGATTCATGAGAATTTAAGACCCTGCTTAGATATTCAGTAAGTATACGGAGGTGGCTATCTTCATTGGGATGCCTGCTGATGCACGGAACACCAATCTTTGTGTATGAGAAAAGTACAAGCATTGCTAATTCGTGTTTCATCTTAATTTACCAGACTTCTGTGTTTTTTTGTCCAGTTTTTCTGTGCTCTCAACTTATTTTTCCCCTTAAAAATTATAATCAGGTTCTGCATCAGTCAAATTTTTTATGAATGCAATTTGTACTTAAAATGGCATCTCGGTTAGCAAAGTAGAAACATTTTCATGCTTGCTTTTAATTTTAATTCTCCTTTCTGGGAAAAATTCAACATTCTAGAAATAACAAGGTACAAGAATGTTTGGAAAGGCAAAGCATTTCTAAAGTTCCAGCCATTGAAAATGGAGAAATTGTAGGAGCAACGTACACAACCTAGCAAATCTGGTGACTGCCAAACCGTATGGTATATTTGTTACAACTTTGGCTACTGATTGTCCAAGCAAAGACAAAACGAGTACATGTGAGTTCTCCGTCTGATGTTTCCTAAATATTACACAACCTTGTCAGGCAAAAACTGATTGCTGCTATGGTGCAATCTGGAGGACATGCGATAGAATCAACAACTTGTCAAAATCCTTCTGTGAGTGCAAAAACTCGGCCAGCCAAAGGAGGGGGCAATTTAGAAACGGCTTCTTCGATTTCCTGATAAACTCAAAAGGGAGGGGATTCATGTGATCCCAGATTACTAGCCAAAATACCTATCAATTATTTCTTAAAGCATGCAGATATGGTTATCATTAAATAAACTAGAAAGTAACAGTATGCTTTGAGAAATATACCTCTACTCTATAACGAGCTGAAAAATGAATCAGAAGTATTGCTTTGTTCTGAAATTTGTCTGCGTATGTAACTATCTGCAAAAGTATCCCGCGCACACAGCAAAGTAATAGTTAAGGTGGAAACATCACTGAAAGCATAAGGATAATTGAGAAGTTGGATAAATTGCAAATTTTTTTTATTCACTTCTTGTTCAGTATTGAGCAGGTGCTCTCACACATTGATTTTTAAGACTGAATCATGAAACCGATCCTACCTTCATTTTCTAACAATTGGAAGATAGACATTACCTCAGATAGATGAGTGTGCCCATAATCTCGTGCATGCTCCACTTTTATAGTGTCTTCAAGAAAGGTGCTCTATTCAAACAGAGGAGGGTGAGCTCATAAAATATAAACAGTAGAAATCTCAATAGGACAATAAATGAAAGTACATAACAATTTTTCAGTGTGTCAACACAATATCCTCATGCATGCTATTCATCTTCTCAGTAAACACTCCTTTAAACTTTCATGCAAATAGTAAATTTCCAGATTATATAACTAAAGATGATGCAGATTGTCTGCATTAAAGGGGGTAAATGGACGTTGTCGCAAACAAGTAAGTCTACATTTTAAACTAGCAAGGGCCAAATCAATAGCCAATCGGTTCTTAGGAATCAGAAAAGTCAACTATTTGCTATATAATAAGCAACAAAATGAAGATATAAGCAAAGGTATGCACCTCCATAACAAGAATCCTTGCTCTCAAAGCATCTTTGTTCGTTTCATCAACTATGAAGTCTGACATAGTGTCACCCGTAAAAGCAATTTCAGGTGCAGTTATTGTGTTAGTAATCTGTCCATAAACATGTTGAAACTTGAGTTGTACAAGCTGAAATTATTTAGGTTGGAGAAAAAGAATGCAACAAATAAACAGAAAAGAAATGTTCATAATGATGATGTACTCGTGTATTTCAAAGAGCAAAATCTAATCTGAAGTTATTGCATAATTCCAAAAAAAAAAAAAAAGATTAAGTGATAGCAAAGAATAGCAATGTGAGGTTACAAACGAACACAAAGACTTGAGAAAACAGTCTATGCAAAATTTAAGGTTGATTCTCAAGACATACCTCTACACCTGATGCTTTCAGCTTCTTAATCTCATTTGCAGAAAGGCCAAGGTATTCTTGCTTGAGTTTCTGTTTTATCGAATAAACTACATATCCCTGCAAAATATCAATTCAAATGCCAAATGATAAAATTAACTCACTTGAAGTTCAAAATAGGTTTTTGATTAAAGGAGTCTTTCACAAGATTAAAAAAGAAAATCAGTTCAACAATCAAATCTACCTGGCTTTTTATTACATGGTATGTCCTGAATGCTCTTACTTTAAGGTCCTTCCTTATATAAAACTCTTCCCCTGCAAAAAGAAGTTGAGTGACCTCAGGTGTAAAATTTACTTACACGAAGTACTTCAAAAGCCTAGAATATACAATTAACACTTAAGGAAACAAAAATTTACCCACATCCAGACCAACCAGATTATGATTTAGTTCTGATCCATCCAGTTTTCTATGCACTTCAAAGAGTTCTTCCACTGTTTCTTTGATCGAAGTTGGCACAATGATCGTTGGGGGCTTCATGCTGTACAACCCACGTGTTGCAACATACATAGGCAGCCCTCCCTGAAAATAACACAGATAGTTTCAAAAAACTTGGAAAATGCTTTTCCTTCCCATATTGCAATCTATTTTTTCATTTTAAACGGCAAATGAAATTAACAAAACTCGGCACAAACTTCCTTCTCCAAATACTTTGAAGATAAGTAATTCATTTTCTATTTGCATCAGTATCAGTAACCTGTAATTATTACTCAGTCATAACCATTCAAATATTGCATATGCATACACAAAACTTCATTTTCATCAATAATAAAATCATATAACCATCAACACTAGCAACCGTTGAACTTTGATGCCTAATTTACGCGAAATAGGAACAAAGTACAAGCAACCCTACCCCTTTTCACATAACAATCTTAAAACAATCAATCCAAATTATAAACCCAATCAAAATCATTTCTCAAACACCAAATTGGAGAAGGAAAATACTTAAAAAAGAAATGTCACTGTTCATTGTAAGGTGGAAAGTAACTGACAATATGATCCATATGCGAATGGGATATGAAGAGGAAATCCTGGGAAAGAGCGCGTTGTGGGCAACGACCAATATCGAAAGCCAATTTGAGAGAAGGGAAAATAATGCAAGTTTCATGGCCTCCAATGGACAGTCCCTCTACTGGGTAACCTTCAATGGTCATTACTGTCTTCTTCCCTTCTCTTTTATCCTTTGGGACAGAATCTGGATTAGATTTTTCTTGTTTCGTACTCATTGAATTGGACTTTTAAGATCAATGTAAAAAAGAAAGAAAAGGGAATTGGTAATAAATGAATCAAAGCTTAGGTTTCAAACAGAGCAAGTTTTGGGTTAATCTCGGGTTCTAAATGGCGCCGAGCCGCCGGTAGTCGGAGTACTGGAGTTCCCACCGAAAATTTTGACTCACTGAGAAATATGTGTTTTTTGAACAATACACCTCATGTGTTTATAAAAAAAATTGAGGGACTTAACAGTTAATTAGTTAAAAAGTCAGTACCTAAATGTAATTCTCTCGGTAGATTATATGAATAATTAAAATTTATAATTAGTTAAAGATCAAATAATGTTTGACAATCAGTTTGAGAAACGATGAAGCTGAAGAAATATCACCAGACGACAGTAACTGGATCTGTATTTCTCAAATTTCCCGGGAAAACCTGCACTGCACTTGCTCCAGGTAACTGTTCTGCCCTGTCTTAATTTTCCGACTAATGAATCTTTCTTTTTTCTTCCAAAACATTTAATTGTTATTTACAGAATGTAGTGAGTATGATTTGCTTCGTTTGAATTTTGTAATTCCATGGGTGAAGGATTGAATTATCTGTTTGCGTTTGTTCTGTGTGTTAATATTTCAAGCTTGTATTGTACTTGAATTCTGTGTTTTTTTCTGAAAAAACTAGAATATGAGCAAGCCTAAACTCCTTTAACCTATTGTTGATTCAATTTTATCATAAATAGTTGATAAAATTCAGGGCATCGACGGAAAAACAAAACTAATAGAAAAGCTAATATGTTTGTGCAATAAACATCAGTAGAGAAAACCAAGTACATATTATTAGAACAGGAAGGACACAGACACACTTGCATAATAACATCACTACAAAACTCCAAATTATTTAATGGATAATAATATACCCATGGTCATAGGAGCAGCACACACAAGATTGAACTGAAAGTTGTAAAAGCGACCCGTTTCCTAATGTCTTGATATTTAAACAACAAAGACAAATAGAACAACAACCATCACATAGTAACTAAAATGATCCTCGTCCTTGATAACAATTGCAAGTCCACAAATTCAGCATTGACCACTTCTATGGTTCCAAGTGAATTCTGATCTTTTGCTTGTTTGTGCCTAATGCTTATTCCATATCTCTTTTCTTCCTCCTCCTCCTCCTTCTTCATCATCATCTTCACCTTTAAGGAAAACTTTAACTTGTTGCTTCCTTGAAGAATATATAATACTCTCCAGACTCACCGTATGATCCTCTAAAAGTTTTGTGATATATGTTCCCACCCTGGCCCCATGGAAGTACATGTTCTGATCAAATATTTCATCATCCTGTATCATGTAACCTTCTTCATACAACGATTCAAACTGAACAAATGTTAGGTTTTCCAATTCAAGTCCTGAATCTTGCATCTCGACAAATCTCCTTTCGTCAAAATCATGCTGCGATAGATAATCTTCTGGAATCTGGGAATTTATGGTGCATAAGTTTGACATGATAAAAGCCATAGCTACAGATAAAGAGAGATGGGTGAAGCAAACTAACTGATAAATAACTCAATGAAAAAAAAAATGCATACCATTAACTCCTCTTTATCGGGAGTGAAGAATATTATTAACTCCTCAAGCTTATGGCATGCTTTTAGCATGTAAATAATTCCTGGCAGCTCCCATTTTCGCAAAGCAACGGTTATTTCCAAACTAGTGCAGTTGAACCTTAATCTCCTTATATTTCTTAGCTCTCGCAAAGAAAGAAGCTGCATAAAATTATTTGCAAGTTATAAGACGGTATGAAATATATTGAAGTATTCTTAGTTCCTTTGTGAAAAGCTATATTAGGTGGCAGTTATCTAATCATGTGATGGTGGCAGCTATTTTAATCATATGACAGCTCAATCTAGGTTGATCTGCATTACCACAACTCCATTATAAATAATTTTTTGCAATGTGTGAATGCAATGAAATTATTTCAGTGTGAGTGGAATACCTGGATACACCAATTGCACAGATTAAGAACTTCTGCATCTTGAAAACCTGCTAGAAGTTCTTGCAGTACTTTTTCATATTTTTGAGCCTTCAAGTTGTTAGACAAGATATTCTCTCCATATTGTCCACAAGCACTAAACATGCCCTCGAAATTGAAATGAGCCTTAAAACATTTTGATACCTCCTCTACTATGTACTTTGCCCTTGGCATGGCACCCAGAAATACCACCTGTAAGGCAGTAGGAGCCTTGATATCCATTTTAGTTGTACATTTGACGGGGAAAAAGTTATCGATGATCATCAGATTAGAAAAACGTGAATTTGGTGCGACATGAACATGCAGATCAATATTCCTATTGCAATCACTCAAGGACAGTATTCTGAGGACTGGTGCATTTGAAGTGAGCACATGGATCGCATCACCAGGTAATTCTATTCGGTGTAGACGCAGTCCTGTAAGAGAATTAAACTGAATTGACTTTGGTAGCTCCAGAGCACAGAGACCTAGTACTAATCTAGACAAAGATTTGTTGTTGAAAACACAAGGGAGTAACTTGTAACAAGGAGCATGAGCTGTATTTGATATGATGTCAGTATCATCCATGTCGAAGTCAAGTTCCAAAACTTCAACATTCTTGTTGATTGCAAACAAGACCCATGAATCAACATGTGGGGACATTTCAGGCTTGTATGCCAACCTTACAGAGAATCTATGAATTTTCTGACCTTTATGATGGCAGATGAACTGATTAAGAGATGGAACAATCTCTTTTCCTGTCAACTCAACCCATGATGGATTAAATTCTATGATGGTAATGTGCTTCCACAAGTCTCTCCATCTTCGTGACAAGAATCCGGTACTCGCTGCTTCTGTTAATGACAATCGGTCCAGTATCTTTTGAAGCACTTCATCTGGTAGTCTACTAATAGCATCACATGATAAATGCTTTGGGTTATTGTCGGAATCAGCCATTTCTGAGAAGCTCTCTCTGTGAAGAAGCCAAAGAGCTGATATAAACATTAAAATTATAGAAGGAAATATGTGGATAAAAAATAAAAGAACAAGAGAATCAAATTTCTTAAGTGATAAGAGATATGCTTTTATTTGCAGATGAATAAGAGCTCATCATTTAACACGTGCTACTCATTAGACAGCTGAATGAAGGTAATAGGTTGTCTATGAGTGTTGACTTAAGGGATGAAGAGTTGCAAGGATTCTATGTTCCTAAACTTTTTTGCCTGTTCATTCTACGTGCTGTTCTTCCCGAACTAGAGATGGATAGAAATGTAAGCATATGGATTCATGTGTGTTGAAAAAAAAAAAAAAATCTCTCTTCTAGTGTAAATCAGCTACTGGAACTTGCAGCCAGAAATGTGTTAACAAAACTTGATAAACTGGTGTTTCTACACGTTGAAGATTGCATATACATTCACTTTTGGCATCTACAAGTTAGAAGATTCCTTTTTAAAAATTTGTTATCTTCCTGCCTAATTAATTTTATACTTGCAACTGATCGACCCATAGGCTGACAACTTACATATGAGCTTAGTATATGATAGTTGTGATCATCTCTTGGTGCCTTGGAACTCTGCTAGCTTTACAGAGCATTTTTTACGATTTCCCACCCAAACATAAGGTATTTCTTTCAATCTTACTTGCTTTGACCTTTGGGATTACATTCTCAAATGCTGATCAAAGAAAGTGGCCTTAACCTAAACTTGTAAATTTGTCATCATTGCTGAGTTGATTAGCATCGCTTAGATTAGGACTTTAAAACCAGTATAGGGTTAAATCGATGGTTTTTGGTTGGCTGCTAAAAATAATGGTCCTAACAACCCTATCATTTCAATGAATCAAGCTATGTTTTCTATTATTATCATATTCACCATGCTAAGTATTTTGATACCTTAGCAAACAGATGCAGCTTGTTAGAGGTCTGACATTAGATCTTTTCTTAGGGTTTCCTAAGATCCACATCCTAAGCACCATCCTTTACCCAAAAATGAAATATAATTTTATAGTTGGTAAAGGGAAAACTCATTTATGGAAAATTAACATATAAATGATTTCATTTCTTCATTTACAATAATCTAATTTTACTGGAGGATGCTACAAACTACAGTGCAGTATCTTGTTGGGTGTTAATTAGATCTGCTTAAAGCTTAATTTTATTCTCATAATAGTAACCCCCTGGCCTCGCACACAATAAGATTTTTTTTGTTCTTTTTTAAGGAGCTAGGGGGGTTGGGGTTTTGGAGGAACCATACATATCAAATATTTTGCTGCAAAATCCTTTAACCAACGCATGCAAATTACAAATATTTAACAAAGAGGGAAATATAATTATAAATATGGGTGTTCTAACTTACTGCAGATCTTCCTTGCCCGCGGCCGCGAATTCTAATACACCACTTCGATCGACGCTAATTGTTTAGAGATGACACTTGCAGGTGCTCAGAGATTCATCTAGATGAAAATTGAGTTGTTGATTGGAAAGAGATGATAAATAACATCTTGTTTTAGCATCTTTTGAACATCTGTTTCATATCAATGGCATTTGTTGCCAATGTAGAAACTGATTACAAAAGTAATTTGCCTACTTGTTCTATAAAATTTACGACTTTAACCTTACGGGTGAAATTATTTATGTTTACCAACCAATTTTGGAATATTTACAGCTGTTTGCAGTGTATGAAACTCGGATTGAGCGTTACATGCAAATAATGACAATGTGCTCATCGATAGGCGTTGAAAATGAAAGGATGCATTCTAGAAGCATCCAGAAGCAGCATATCGATGGTGAGTGATTTGATCTTAATGATAGTTTTATCAGTATTATTCAAATCTTACGATTTGATTGAATTATCATGCCCAATGACAAGGATCTTATAGTAAATCGTCATTTAGCATGTGTCTTACTATTCTTATTTTGAATTAGTTGGATTTGAGTGTATTTTCATGTCCAAGATTGTCATTCCCAACGAAACAAGTAGAAAAATCTATGTAAGAAGAAGAGCAAGAGGATACGGTTATATCATAAGATGAGTTTAATTAAGGGCTTGAATTTGGAAATGATAATAGATGATATTTGGAGGAAATTTAATGGCTTGATAGTTTTCATTTTCATTTGTTTTAAACCGTCCAACTCAATAGTTTAATTTTTTTTTTTTGAACTTGGAAAATTTTCATATCATTGGTTCTCTTTTACTTTGTATGTAGCACATAATTTGGTTTTTGGAATTGAAATTTTTTATATAAATACATGGTATGCAATTGAATTGTAGCATCTTTTCATAAAATTAATTGGAATTATATGTATATAATTGATTTTAGAACTTATATGTATATAATTGATTTTGAAAGTTCTAACGAGTCTTATTTTGATTTAATTCTTGGTTATCAATCCTCAAAAAAGGTTTCAAATTTTTGGTTTGACACTATGATTTTTATCAATTTAATGGTTCATATGAAGATTTAAATTTTAATATTGTAATATATAATCAGCAAATTGAAACAGTATAATATGGTTATTACTGTGACAATTCAGGAATGATGCATCTTAACTAATTTATTTAAATGACTATATTCATGGAGGTGAATGCCATGACCCCATATCGGTTGTGTTATCTGTAAAATAGCTGACCATTTTTCTACTAGAATCAGAAACTAAGTTAGGTCTGCTTTCCACAGCTCTTTTTTTTTTTTTTTTTTTTTTTTTGCGGAATAATCTACCATTTGTATATATTTTGTGTGATTGGAAGGCATGAATAGTAGCACATAGGTTTGTCCCATATTTGAAACAAGTATATTTCTGTTATAAAATCATGATTTGAGTTGAATATTATTTCTATCATGTTCTTGGCAGTTCCAAACAGGAAGAAGAATCAGGATAATCTTTATGTCTTTTGATTGTTGCTTGTGCTCTTTGCCACTCCACATGTTTGACATATCCATTTCTTGTGACTTGGTTTGAGCAGGATGACTGAATAATTCCTTTGAATTGTTATAAGCATGAATAGTAGGGATCGTCTACTTTCATGTTGTTTTTAAGCTTTTGATGATTTCATTTGTCTCACAGAGGTTATTTTTTCTAGCATAGGGCAAGAGACTGAAACGTACTGGCAACAATGAAGTTGTCATACTGGGCCATATTGAGAAGGTATGATTCATCACAGAGTCAGAATCCAGGTATGATGGTAAAATAATTGAACTATTTTGGTAGGTCTACATTTCAGATTTTGATATATGGTAACCATAGTAAAGTGTCTTAATGGTAATGCTGTATATGGTTAATGTTGATTATTTCTTTTTAAAGAATTTTTAAATTTAATATCTTTTTGAAATGACAATTGGAAGGAATAAATTTATTACATCCAAATAACTGATTAGCCCATTTATGGTAAAAAAATTCATTTGGTAGTCCCTTAAAGAATTGAATCTTGTGCCAAAAAAAAAACTATAAATATATAAAAATGAAAAAAATAAACATTCGATTTAGAATACGCATTATGTTTGGAAACTATAGTAAATTATGATGAACTAAAATTTACTTTGTAAATCTAAAATATTAAAGTGGTCTTTGCGAGCCGCTACTTGAATTCGCTTGAAAAATTCATATATTTTCCGTAGTTTGGATTGGGAGGCTTATAAGCGGGTGGTAATTCTGTTGTTATGATTACTGTCTCCTCCCTTACATACATTAAAAGAGGAGTTCCTCTGTATATGAAAACAGATAAACACATTAGAAAATCACTTGCTCTACATTCATCATCACAATGGTAACAAAAAATCAAGAAATGGATTTAATTGATTGAATCTGATTATTTCCATTTCTAATTACTGGTAAATTTATTATAGGATTTAATGAAAACATTTTATTTGGTCTTTAACTCATGTATTTATGTTTAGTGTTCACTTCACTCTGTTTTCCTTTGCCTCCAGATTAGTACAATTGCTTAAGAGTAAAATGCATATGGATAATGGATTTGTTAAAATGCATATGTTTACCATTTAAATTCAGTGCTGTATCATTTTTGGAATTTATGAAGATTATTAGAGTTGGTTTGTGACTATAGATGAATGTCCAACTTTGACAATTGACAATGGAATAAAAAAAAAAGCTTGGGGATGAAATTTATACCATAGTTGTTAAATCGAGTACCGTAACACTGAATTCTTGAATCCTTAATTGAAAATCGGAAATCAAATTGTATTATAGGATTTACAATAAATTTAAAATGTTTATTTAGAGTATAAATATAAAGCAATAAATAAGTCAAACAGTATTAGTATATTATATTTTGAGATTTTGTACTAAAAGTACTAAAAAAAAAGTGTGATTGTACACTGATGCAAAATGTTTGAAAATAAATAATAAAACTAAAAAATCATAGTAAAATTTTACATACTCTTAAATGTTTTTGAAAAAAAATATCAAGAAATACCTAAATTTGATATATTAGAAAAGAAATATATCAATTTATCTACATGTTTTGGATTTTTAGAATTGGTGATGGATGGAATCGAATTGTGTAGATCCACTTCTGATTCAAATGATTCAGTGTAAAAGTGATTATACTAGTAGTGTTTTATATTTTATACCTATTATTTGGAGAAAGAAAAATAAGAGGAAACTTGAAAGCATACGAACATTCATAAATTTTTCAAAGCATTTCACCCTTTCCAAACAATGAGCTTTAGAGCAAGAGGGTGGTGTTTTTAAATAGAGAATTTTGATATTTTGATTATAAATTGGATAGAAGTTGTTTTTTACTTTTTAGTGCATGTGGAGTCTTTTTTTTCCACTCTACAAGGGAAAAATAAAAATAGAAAAAGAGAGTGAATATTGAAAATATATATTTTAAAGAATTATATTCTACACTAAAATAGTTATAAAGAGCATTTCCAATCCAACCATGTGACTTAAAAAAAAGGGTAATTACTATTGGGTCCCTGAGATTTGACCTAATAGACTCGTAGGTCCCTCTATTTCTAAAATTGTATCAAATAGTCCCTAACTTTTGGAAATTGTACTCTGAGGTCCTTTGACCGTTAGTCAACGGTTAAAGTTAATTTTTTTTTTCAAAATGACAAATCTACTCTTCAGACTATTTGAATCGAACCATTCTAATTATTAAATCAAACCTGTGGGGCCCACTTACTATAAATATGAAAAATGACAATATGGAGGCTCGAACCAACAACCTCTCAATAAGGTAGCCTATATGTTAACCAACTGCACCAAACACTTTTATTATATAAATCTAATGTGATAAAATTTTATTGTGTAAAGCACAACCATTCACCTTTTATGACTATAACAATTATATATTTTTTCAATTAAGATTTTATTAAATAATTACATATTTATTTTTTTATCATCCTAGACAAGTCTGAAGGTTAGAAGAAAAGTTTAACTTTTAGAAATT
>CANUEY010361995.1:0-21044 GCA_948099555.1 Croton setiger
TATATAATTAATTGTATAACTAATTCATAATTGTTGCATAAGTCATAAAGTATAGAGGCCAACAGGTAAGGTCATTTAGGTAAAATGTCATGTGTGAATGTGTGATTCTTCATTTACTTTCTATTAAACTTAAAGTATCCATTGAGTTATCTCCACAGCTACTACAGTTCATCGCCAGAATAAGAACTCTACAAGGTATTTGGATTATTTTGTATTTTTTTGTCTGTAAATCATGACATGTACGGGGAATACAATTGGGTCTCATAATAATTGTTTATTTAGAACATATGATGTAAATAATTTTGTTGATGATGTATATAGTTACTTCTAAACATATAGTATTTTATTCAGTATTCAGGATGATTTCAGCATGACAAGTTATAGGATTCAACCGGTTGTATCGTTCTGACTCAGTTCATTTAGAAAATTGGATGGATCGAGAAGGGTGCTACAATACCATCCGATCACTCCCAATACCATTGAAAGATTTTAGGGTAGAAATGAGTTGAGAAATATCATGAATGAAATTACAATTATTAGCAACATACTTCAATTTGGTGTGGTGAATAAGTTTAGGTTGTAGATACCCTGTCTAGTCGGAACTGGAGGAAAAAACCCTCAAGTTATAACCAGAATAATGAGAAGGTAAGGGATCAAAGGTTATGTTCTAAGTGGTAGAGGTAGGTTATTGATAAGCCCAGAGGACAAAGGTTCGATCCTTCTGAAGGTGGAACACGTGGAGGTAGATCTCCAGTGTTATCTTTGCCCCTATATGATTCATTCTCTAGTATCCATAATAGTTTTTTGAAGATAATTGTCTTTTCTTTGTCCATACTCACTACAACAATATGACTTTCGAATTCTGATTGAGGTTCTAAGATGCTTATTAAGTCCCTTATATAAGGAATGAGGGTTAGAGGCTGTGACCTAAGAGGTCAGAGAATCTCGTGCCCTAGGAGCTCTGAGATTCTCAAGATTGCCTCTCAAATCTTAACGAGCTGAAGCTCTCTAAGCCCACCAAAGGCCCTTTTTCAGGAGATGCCCTATAGAGGTCCTTCTAAAGAGGCCCTCTTCGAGGTAGTATTCTATAGAGGTCCCTATAGTAAGGCACTATAAGGGAGGTCTCCTACATTAATGCTACCAAATAATTTAAATTATTTTTTCATAATTTCATAACTATATTAAGCCTTGATTCTGAATTAAAATAAGGTATTTAGGTAGGTTTGGGGTTTAATTCCAGGCTATGGGCTCAATAAACCTAAAAATACTTTTTTTCAATATATAATATTTTTCGTATTGTTCTTCGTTATTTTGTTAGCCTTACCAAAGGATAAGTTTGATAGCTTTGAAAACGTCTATGAAATTTTTAAGAGCAGCCCCTTTACATAAAATCTTTTGAAATATATTCAAAATACTTCATTTTCATCACATCTAGCAATCCTTAACTAAAATATATAAAAGTAAGTAAAAGCTCACATTTAAGTACAATGAAACTATCAAATAAATACATGAATTAAGCACTAAAATATGCTAGCTTTAGACACTAACAAATGGTCAATAAAGGAAAGAAGTAAGATCGAGGTCAGATTATTGAACCTAAACGAGTCAATTTTTCAAATGTAAATTTCAACATCTTCCAATGACCCATTGCCGATTTTGAGACCATATTTGAAATCTTAAAGAGGAGAGCTTCCATTTGGTATATTTGTTTATTAATTTTGGTGAAAAAATGGCAAGAAAAAATTATATTGAAAAATTTCATATTAGGTCCCTAGCTATGAGGAAGGAGATGACCAAATTATAGTTTGGTCCTCGAACTCATGAAAATGGTGCATTTTGGCAGAGAAAAATAACATTTTAGTCCTTAGAGACTTGATAAGTGCAACTAAGTCATATAGAAAATTTAAAAAAACAAATAAAAAATAGCAGTATCAGGATAATTGTTCATATATCTATTTATGTTTATTTCAAACTTTTTAATATCTATTTCCAAAACTTTTGTGTATTGGTTTATATGTTTGACAATTGTTCATATCTATTTATGTTTGTTTATTTCTATTTGACAATTTTTTGTGATGCAGATATTGATTAAGAATATCTTAAAGCTAATCATCATTAGAAATATTGAGGAAAAAAATTTTTTTGTCCCTAAATTTCATACCATATTATAATTTGGTCCATGTGTTTTTAAGAATGTGATATTTTCATAGCAAATCAAGAAATAGTCACATGTTCATATCTATTTATGCATGTTTAAAAATCATTTATATTTGTTTTTGTGTGTTTAAAATTCATTTATATGTGTTTATGAAGGTTTAAAAATCATTTATATTTTGTTTATATCTATTTACAACACTTTATGTTCGTTTAAAAAGTCTATATCTGTTTATGCATGTTTAAAACTTTTTTATGTTTGTTTATGCATGTTTATGATATCTGTTTATATTATTTTTTTTCTAGAATATGTCTGTTTTTGGAAATATTTTTGTATTTTTAAAAAAATTTTATATTTTCTATAAATGTTTATAAATTTTATAGTTGTTTATGCATTTTAAAAGTAGTTGATATTTAGTTATGCCTGTTTAGAAATGGTTAATATCTGTTTAAAAAACTGTTTATGCATGCTTAGAATTGATTAATGTTTGTTTAAACCAGTCATTCATTTCTTGAGTTTTTTTAAAAGAGTTCATAAAATTATATTTTTATTTTTCTAATAGAAAAAATAGATGAAATTACTTTTTTTTATATATAATTTCATCTATTTAGTTGATATTTACTTTTTTTTTTTTTTTAAAAGAGTTATTCTATTATGATAGAAATGTTATTTAGTTCCTCTATTTTGTATCCCTAAAATTATTTAGTCATTCTGTTAATATATTCGTAGTATATTCCGTTAAATTTAACATTTTGGTCTAAAATAGGTAAAAGAATTTTTTTTTAAATATAAAAAATGCCTGTATGTGTCTCTTTCTTTATTATTATTATTATTATTATTATTATAAGAAATATGAATCAATTACCAAAATGGAGTCAAAATTTAAATTATGGACACCTAAAAACGTTTATACAAACCAACGAATGGAGGAAACATGTCCCCAAAATTAAGCATAATGCTTTTGCGAAATTGAGCGGACAAAGTTTTTGAATAGGACTGATCACTGCTTGTCATGTGTCGCCTTCTCTGATTACGAATATAGGTCTTGCGGAATAGCTTCCGATAAAATTTTTGAAAAGTATCAATTGCTACTTGCCATGTGTCGCCTTATTTAATTATGCATAATCTATTTGTGAAATAGTTTTCGTAAATTGTCCAGAACGCTTTCCTCTTCACCATTTTCTTCCCAAATTTCAGACAGAATTATGACGATATTTAGAGGATATTTTGGTGATTCCACCATTTTTTGCTGAGTTTCGGAGTTTTCTTCCCCTTCTAGACATCTACTAGAGGTAAGAACCCTCTTCCTTGACTTTTTTTTTTTTTTTTTCACTTTGAGATTTATCATACCCTTTATGTGAAATGTTAGCCACTGTTAGGAAGTTATTTTATAGAAATCTTCTTTATTGGATCGATATTTCTTTTTATGGTATATTTTGTATGATTTTTCTTTTGAAATTTTACAGGATCGATTACAATCTTTTTTGAAGACTATTATTGGATGTGCTAAATTACTTATAAAATGATCCCAACTCTTTCACGAATTTGTTTCATTTCCCATTTTAAATATTTTTAAAATTTTAAATCTTGACAAATTTTTAATTTTTTTTATAGTATAACTAATCAACATATCGTAAGTTAAGTTATTATAAAGAATGAAATTCTCAAAAGTTTCGTTAATAATATTCCTAATTTGTTCTTCTAAAAAAGTAAGAAAGTATTTTTATAATATCAAAAATTTGAAAATTTTCTTCACCATATAAGTTTAATATTTTTATTTTTTGAGTGAGATAAATCTTTTATTAAATGAAAGCTGATTGCTTGTATTAATGTAATAATAGCCACTAAATATCGCTATAATTATCTTATATTATATATAATATCCCAAAGTGTAAGAACAACTGTAAATTAGCATAAAATTGAAGGAAATAATCGTATTTTTTTTCTTAAAAAAAAATAAAAATGAATAAGAAGGCTTACCAAAGAAGATGGGAAGCAAAATCGAGGTATGACAAAGAAGAGCAGTATAAAACAATCCCAAAGCAAACTTTAACCCCAAAACTCTTTTCCTTTATTTATTTTGAAATTGCTAAAAATGCAGCCATTTCCATGCCCCTCTCTTTTCAGTATGACATGATAACTCCAAACACTCCCCCATTTCCCTTTCTTGCCCCCTTTCCTTCTATCGTCAAAGCACGGACGTTGATTAATTCAGATTCGAACCAGACAGAATTATTAAAAACGGTTAAACTCATGTAACTGCATTCGTAAAAATCAAAATAGAAACCTTTCCTATACTAATTGTTCTACCTGCTTAGTATTTAAATTCATAACAATTTTAAAAGTGGATAAATTTGTAAAGCCCATGATTTTTTTTTTAAAAAAAATAAATAAATTAGCAAAGACTATACATGCTTTTAGAAAAGAAATTTAGAATTTTTAGCTAAACAGTAATAAATAATAAAAGATTATTATACTTAAATTCTCTTTTCACCCTTTCTTTAGAAAAGAGGAAAGCACAGTGGTTGATAAAAAGTACTTTTTCATATTTAAAGTGAAGAATATTAATCCTTCTACTTAAAAGCTATTTTTTTAAAGCTTTTATAAGTTGTTTGTGTGAATATGCAACCTACCAACCAAATTGGCCTTTTGATACTTTGAAAGCAAAACGTTGTAGTAGGATATAATAAAGTGTCTGATTTTGGTATCACGTTGAAATTAGTTGTTTGAATAATATTAAATTGTTAAAAAATTACTTTTAATAGTTAAAAAAATTAATTTTAACATGAATTAATTAATTAAAATGTTAAAATATACTTTTTAGAGATCGAGCCGAGCTCGAGCAGTACAATATTCGGCTCGGCTCAGCTCGATTGCACCCATCTAAAAACTATTTTGACTAAAAAATTGCAATATTAACATTAATGAAGTATAACAAAGGAGACATATATAATGAAGTAGCTTAAATTTACTGGACTCCAATAACATTAATAAAATTGAGCCACTTATCTACCCAAAAAAAAAAAAAAAAACTATTTTTCCCTAAAAAATCATAAAAACAAAAGATTAAACAGAGGCCTTAATGATCATCAATCTAGCTAAAAGAAAAAGAGAGAACGCCACCATGAAATACTATTAATGATGATGATGATGAATAATCACATCTTGATTATGCAGCCTCTTCTTCCCACTAAGAGAAACTCCAAAAAGCTTTACATTTGATTCTTCATTCAAATTACTACTAGTAATTGAAGCTTTACCCAAATCAAGATTACCAGTTTCTTGAAATGAAGAACCAAATAACTCCACAATCTTTGGAGAAGTATAATAAGCGTTGTTATTAGTCTTTTGGTGATCATGATAAGTAGGAAGTGTAGGGTTTACATGGTTTTGAATGAAGTAGATAATATCATTATAAAGAGATTTCATATGAGAAAGTTCTGATAAAAGCATATAATTCTTTCTTCTAAGTCTTTGATTATCTTCTGATAGAGCACTTAAGATATCATTATTATTATTATTGGTGGGTTTTGGAGATAGAATAAATGGGGAATCACCATAATTTTCTTCATCTTGTTGGAAAAACTGAGGTAGCAGTGATGATGATTGGTTAATGTCATGGAAATGTGGGTTTTGGTGGTGGTTTTGTGTTGTTTTTCTTCTATGGATTTCTGATAATAAGTGTTTAGCACCTTTCCTAAAGTACTCATTTGCAAATTCCCATCTGTCTGCAACTACTTTCTTGAATCCCTGCATTATATCATCAATAATTATCCAGTTTTCGAACACCAAATCCAAATCACAGGAGCGCGCAGACTAATCCGGATTCAAGCTAAACAAGAATACTAACATATGTAAGCAATATGTATGTCATAAATGTAGTTGAACAAGAACATTATTATGCTTAATGATTTAAGCTAATTCAGTATTGAAGAACCAAAGAGAAGTAATTAGTTTAGAGAGAGAGAGAGAGAGAGGACTTACATAGGTATTGAGTTGCCTAACAAAGCTTGAGAAATTGTTATGCTTGAAATAATTAGGAAGAAGATCTCTAGCAAACTCAGGAGGTCTCCAAACAACAAATGAAGTGAAATCATCACCCCATGAAACAATATGATCAGTAAGAGGATCATCAACTAACTGATAAGTTTTAGTTAAAAAAGGAGCAGGAACTGCTTTCTGTGATTCTACACAAAACACCATCTCTTCAATTCCATTATTAACAAACGCCATTGCTGCTAGCTATACTACTACCAGTCTCTCTCAGTTTTTAAAGCACAATTTCTCTCTCTCTCTCTCACTCATTATAAGTTTGTAGCTTTATGCAACAGAAACATATGACCATGTCACTAAAATAAAAGCTATAACTTACTGTAGTTCTCTAACTTTAAGAAGCTTATGACAATGTCAGTAAGTGAAAGTATATGTATATGTTTACATATTCCAAGAAGAGAGGTGTAGTAGATGCATATTCCACTAAACATATATACATTACTTCATCCAAGGGAACAAACATTAATTAAATATTACTCATTGGATCTTATTATCTAATCTACTAATGTATTCTAGAAAATTTAATTTTAAAAATATTTTTTAGTTATACTGTTCAATTAATAATAATTTATTTTATGAACAAATAGATTTTAATTTATAATTCAAGCCCAAACATACTAGCAAAAAAGAATGCTGGTATCCCAGGAAAAACAATTATTCTACAGTGTTAGTAACTGAAACAAATCAATAAATAAACAATTTTTAGGCACACTCACTCTGTCTGAGGTGTTGAAAGACTTTGAAATATAAATATCTCATTATTTTTCATTTTAGAAAATAAATAAAGGTTAATAAGGGTAAACCCCTCCAATCCAGTGTATGTGTGATTTAACTGTTCATACCAACTGATAGCTGATAATTGGTGGAGGATAGTTAGTAGCTGATTCAGATTAGTATTTGTTAAAAATACAACAGCGGTTGCAGTTAAAACGTGCGTATAATTATTCATGAAATATTAATTTTTATTTTATTTTAATAAAATTAATATAATCTTAATATAAATCAGCTTTAACTATAATGAGAAAGCTATGAATTGAAGTTTATTAAATCAACAATTGTTTGAAATTTCTTAACAGCTGATTTTAAAATTTATCAAACACCTAAATGGTAATTTTTGTAGCCGCTTTTAGCTGCGTAAAACACCCTTCAAATAAATAAAGGTTATCTATAAATCCTTGGGGTTAGCAAAGGAACCTATTGGAAAATATAGTTTTTTACAGGACATAAAGGTCCAAATGCATCTTTATATTCTCAATACAAACTCTCTTGATTCAAATTGAGCTTATGATTGTGGCAAATCGGTAAAAATACCCCCATTGGGTGCTTCGAATCCAATTTGAATGCCCATAATTTAAAAGGTTAATGACACAAATTAACACTTCAACTTTATAATAAAAAAAATTAAATAAAATTTTGAACTTTATAGACGAACCAATTATGCATCAGGACTTTTTAAAATTATGACAAACACACCCTTTATTAAGTTAGCAACTAAATGTATAGAATTAAAAGAGCAGAGAGGAGCATGGGAGCCAAAAATAATGTCCAATGTGACATATCCAACTATGGGAATTGGTAGTAAATAATAGTATTTGAAAGTTTGAGGAAGTAAATGATACGTTATTTTGAAAATGTAGTCAATAACATATTTGGTATTAAAAATATCGATTTTACCCTTTGATTTAAAAACATATATATTGTATATATCACATGTAACATATGAAAAAGTATATATACTTGCATATCGACCATATATATTGGTATATATACCATATTTACTTGTCGCCAAAAATAACAGTGATGATGATATATGTACCATATGTACTGGCATATGCAATGGACGAATAGAGAGATTTATACGAGGATAGGTAGAAAATATACACATTTTTAATAAATCATTATAATACTAAATATACATGAATTAAATATATAACAAAATATTTCTCAAATATATATTTAATCAAAATTACTATATTATTGGATTAAAGAGACAAAAGCAAATAGCAAAAAAATTAAGGGAATTTTAGTCAAATAGCATAAATCAAGTTTACTTACTAAACAAATGGTACCAAAATATTAAAATTAAAAAAATAACACATTAGAAAAAGGAAGGGCAAAAATGCTAAAATTGCACCATTCTAATAAAAAAAATTGAAAACTTTACGAACAAAGAATACGTCTCCACCACCATGCGGCCGACTTCCATCACAGCCGTTCAACGCCGGAATGGACTAGCCGACGTTGCTAGTCACTAGTCCAAGCAACTGCAATTTCCACCAGTATTAGAGCTCCGGTTATAGGCGGCTGAAAGACCTAGAAAAATTCAAATCTGATTTTGAATTTTCTTTAGATTCAAAAACTTTAATGCTTTGATTCATCATCTTTTCGATGATGTATCTTCGATTTGAGACCATATTCGAAATCTATAGGTCGAGAACTTTCCGATGATATATGATTTGTTAGATTTCATCGCCTCTGAAAATTTCAAGTCATTAATGGCAGCTATGGTTTCATAAAAAAAAAAAAAAATATAAAGTTGACAGTAAATTTAATAAAGTTCAATAAACATTGGAAAATTACTAATTCTCATTAAATCTTAATTATTCTTATTGAATCTTATGATTCTGCGTAAAAATGGAAAGAATCATATAAAAAAACATTATTGATTCTCATAGACTCTTATTGAATATAAAAGAGTATAATCTAACAAATCCGTAAAAATTCAAAGAATCATGAAAAAAATATTTACTCATTCTTATTTGATTCTCATTGATACTGATTCTTCTTTATTCTTAATATTGATTTTTAATGATACTGATTCTCATTTATTCGTATTGATTCTTATTGATTTTTAATGATTCTTACTGAATCTTAAGAATATAATCAAAACATAAAAACTGAAAGAATCATATAAAGAATATATTATTGAATCTTATTGATTTTTTTTTGACTCTTATTGAATCTAAAAAATATAATCCAAAAAACGCATAAAAATTCAAAGAGTCTTGTTAAAAAATCATTACTCATTCTTATTGATTATCAATGATACCAATTCTTATTGATTTTTTATTAAAACTTAATAATATAATCAAACAAATACGTAAAATCTCAAACAATCATGCTAAAAAATCATTACTCATTCTTATTGATTCTCAATGATTATGATTCTTATTGATTCTTAATGATACTGATTCTCATAAAAATCAATATCAATCAATACAAATCAGTATTATGAATAAAAATCTAGAATAAATTAGTACAAATCATTAGAAATCAGTAGAATGAATATAAAGCAGTGCAAATCAATAATTCATACAATTCAGTAAATGTCAATACTATTCAGTAAACTTTAAGACAATTAATTAAGCTTCAATAAAATTCAATATCAATAAGTTTTAATACAAATCAGTATACGTGAACACAATTCAGTAAACGTAAATACAATTCAATAAAAAGTAACATAAACCCTAAAACAGTCATGTCATCTTCATTTTCTTCGTTGAAAAAGCCCTACCCGTCTTCGGCCATTGAAAAAATGCAACAGTGATGAAATTTAACAAATGATATCTCATTGGAAAGCCCTCGACACGTAGATTCCAAATATGTCCTTACATCCTCATGACTCCACTGTATATCGCCGAAAAATGCAAGAAACAATAGATTAGTGGCGAAGGTGATTTTTTTTCTGGCCAAAGAACGATGGAAAAATCAGTACCAAAATGTTCTTCGTCGCTTGGGCTTTTGTTCGGTAGCCTCAAATCAGAAATCTATCGCCGAAAACTCTATGAATCAAAGGCTTAAAATTAGATCAAACGAAAAATACTACTACAGCCACCATTTGACGGAGGTCTGGTGCCGATCGTGTTTGCCTTCGCCTGGGCTGGTGATTGGCAACTTCAGCTGGGTCATTCCAATGATAAACGGTGGCAATCGGGGGTGAACAGTGGTATGCCTTTGTTTTTCACTATACTCTATTTCTTGTTTCACGATTTCATTCTTTGGACATAACTTAATTTTTTTTTTATTTGAATTTTCTTTTTTCAATAATAAAACTATTAAAAAAACATATAATGGCAAAAGTGACAAAGCATAACAAAAAGCTGATTGGTTTAGTATTAAAGGTGGCTGATTGGTTTGGTATATGAGATCAGTCCATACATTGTGTGTAGATAAGTATTTCTATGTATCATATATACTATGGCGACGACCACAACGATGATGGTGGGGAGGCAATGGCAGCGGGATATGTACTATTTACCGAAGGCGACAATAGCGTCAAGGAGTAGGGAGGCAGTCTACTGATTATTTTGATTTAGGAGTAGTTTAGGATTTTAGATTTTTTAATTTAGTTTAAATGCATTATTTACTACATTATTAAAATTTGGTAGTATATACTAGTTAGTTTCAAATATATGCAATCAATATGAAGAGGATAATATTGATAGTTTCGCAAATTATTGATCAAAATGATCTAATTATCACCCTAATAATAATAATAATAATAATAATAATAATAATAATAATAATAATAATAATAATAATAAGTTTTATTTATTTATTTATTTGTGGAGTCCCTAGGAGAGACATTATATTCTTGTCTAGAACTGAAACTTGGAAGCTTGTGAGTGGTGACAAAAAATAAAAAATAAATTCATTGGTAAGATCAATTCATAATATATAAACTCTGCTCAGTTCACATTTAAAATAAATTAAACAATTGCAGCATCGAGAAACTCTTTTGATTTCTTTATTATAATTAACACAGTTCTTAATTATTAATTAATATATTAAACACTGCTAAACACTGTACAAATTAAAAATTAAAAACAACTGTACCCATTCGTATAATTGTATATATAACTGTTATATATCTTCTTGACAGTAAAAAAATAAAATCAGTTTCGTATTGGGGTCTATAACATACAGCTAGATTATTCTTTTTTTTTTTTTCAAATTATTTTATTTTATTTAATTAAGATGATTACTTGAATTATTTTAATTAAACATACTTTGGTTCTACCTTGAATTGGAACTTGGGTACTATTAATCTTAAATTCTTAACAACAACTCTATTTTCACTAAATTAAATTTATTTTCTTTATATTTAAATAAGTACTGACAATTTGTGTTCTTGTGTCGTGTTTCTGTCGCTCTTAATTTAAAATGTAAAATATTTGCAATTATATGAGGAAAAAATGGGGAAGATTCTATTCCATTTAATTTTCTCAGATCACATGATGTGTTGCTACTTTCCCTTTTCACATGTGCTAAGGCTAGAATTAGGGTTTGTCTCATTTTAGCACAAATCTAAATGCACTCCATGTGAATTTGAATATCCTATTTTTTAATTTTAATTTTAATAGTAATATTATTCATAATTTTTCACAATGTTGTATAATATTTAGATATAATTTTATGATTTTAATATTTATTTATATTAAAGTTATATAGTATAATTTATGATTAAAACAAGTGTATAAAAAGACATAATTATTTATAATAATAGAAATTAAAATAATATAAAATTAAACATCCAATTGCAAAAAAAGAGCAAGATTTTAAAACAAAAAGAAAATTAAATTAAATTAATCAAATCATGAAATAGCACATGCAAAGGATATTCAATTGAAGCCAACTTTAGCTCAAAATGGATTTATATTAAGGAAATGGATATGCATATTGGATTCTTACATTATTACCTCTCATGCAATTGTCTCTCTTTAAGGTTCCTAAATTAAGGAAGATCATAATATAATAATATGATAAAAACCCAATAATAATTGGATAAAATCCAATCAAAACCATATCTTATGGAATTTATATCCTTTCTGAAAGTGAGAAAGCAATGATGCCATATTAATGAAATGAAGAAGCTCTTAAATTTGAATTTAGTGAGGAAGATAAAGGTGGAAGAGATAGTGTGTTAGTGATGGGTTGGCCTCAAAGACAAAATTTGCTTTTCTTTCACCATAGCAAAGACAATAAAAATGGGTCAGTTTCTGCAAAGCATTACACTATCCATTCATTGTTGTTCATAGAAAGTGCTATTTCATATGCTTTTTTTTTTTCTAAACCCCTATCTCTAATCCTTTGTTAAATAAATTAATTCTCAAACTTAATTAATCTTTTCTTACAAGTATTACTATTTTTAATTTCGAAACTCCGCGCATATAGTTCATCAGATAGTTTTGAAGAAAAAAAAAATCGAGAAAATCTCAGCCCGAAATTTCTAGTATCGTTTTGAAATTATTATATCCGTTTCAATAAAATAAGAAAATTTTGGATTTGGGTATTTCAATAAATGTATTATTTTGCTTATAAAAGATAATGGTATGTGACAATATCAATAATAGTTGGATGTAAAACATATATAAATTAAGGATCGAACTTTAAGAAAAACATTATTGGAAGAGACAGTCATATATTCTAATAATTAATTTTTGTACAATTAAATGGACATGAAAAAATATACATAATTAATAAAAATAAAAAACAATTATTACTCACAATTGATTTTTGTCCTAAATAATTTGCTAGCAATTTTAGTAAATTGGGAGGAAGCCTTTCTTTACCCGAATTTGCGCATCATAATTAGGAGCATCATTAGCAACTATTCTTGATTCTTCCACTTCAAGCATTCATTCCTTTGAATGATCAATCCAAAGCCATTAGAAATGCTCACTTCTTTTTCTACTAAGTGTTTAGATTTGATGATTTTGTGTCAACTGATTAATGCCTAACCCTTGTTTGGAAAGGGAGGAAGGAAAATAAAGGGAGGAAAGAAAATAATGGGTGTAAAATTTTACTATTCATTATTTTCCATTTTTTGTTTGGATTGGAAAGTAAATTAGGATGGAAAGTATGTAATTTTGCACCCTTTATTTCTCTCTCTATTTTCCTCCCATTTTGGGAGGATTGTAAAATGATGGAAAATTGAGGTATACTTGCAATTTAGCCATTTTTATGTAAAATTTAAAGGGCAGCACTACAACTCCATCCCTTTCTATATTTTTATTCTACAAAGCCAAAAAAAAAGGTATTAATTCAGTTATTTTCCTCTATATATTTTTAAAGATTTTTAATTTCCAGAATAAAAAACATCAAACCAAACCAAACCAATCTGGACATTTCTTTCAAAAATAAATAAAAAATCTTTAGTCAAATTTAAAATCAACAACCAAACAAAGATTCTTTATCTTCTTAAAATAAACACGTCATGTGGCAACTAATTCGTAATTATAAACCAATAATAATAATAATAATAATAATAATAATTATTATTATTATTATTATTATTATCTAGCAAATATAAATTAAATTGTACTTCCGTACAATACAATCATTTTCTTACCATATGAGTGAAGTAAAAAAGTAGTACAATTAAAACTAAAACCAAGATGTAAGTACAACCAAGTAAGTAGGAGTAGTACTAAATGATCCCATTATGTTGTGTGTGTAGTACAGTTAAGTTTTAGTAGTACAAGATTTTGGAGTTGGGTCTTATATATATAAACAAACCGTAGAACTTGGAAACCACTCTCTTAAATAAAAAATAAAAAAGAAAAACCTCGGAAACTGTATATTCTACCGCGTGGAGGATTCCTACAGGAGCGATCTGAGATCACGTATGGAAACTGTATTCTTATTATGTGTTCTCAGGTCGCCCCTGTCGGGCTTTCCTCCACCGTATCATCAACGTTTCCACCATTTCTCTACCCACGCCTTCTTTTTCTTCCATTTTCTTTGTATGTTTATTGTTCTATATTTACCAATTTTGATTTTTTCTTGCAATGTTATTTTTATTTCATGTGACCAAATTTATCTTTTTATATTATTTGCAGAAAATTACTATTAACAGTTAATAAAACGTGTTGCAGGAGCAAAGGGCCAACCCACATTGTCTCGACACAAATTGACTAGCAAAAGCAAAACCCACATTGTTAAACCAAAAACAATGCAGTATGTAGCATTTGCAGGTTAATAAGCAATCGTTCAAGAAAAGCAGCTTTCAGTGGATTGAGCAAAAGAAAATCTTACGAATCTATAAGAAGCCTTGCTGGGGTTGTTACCAGGTTACTTGAGGCTTCTGAAAAATAACAGCAAATCTAGGCAAAATCAGAGAATGAGATTAAAACAAGCTTTTTTCTTTCTGTGTTTGTGGTCAGTTTTCCTAGTCCTGGAGGAATATTTTAAGAAATATTTGCTAAAAACTAGATTAGACCCATAATAAATTATTATCAACTAAACCAAAATCCTTATACCTGACTTAATAGAAACTAGTTCTTCCTCCTCAATTTCCTTCCACACTCCATTTATCATCAGACAGCCATCAATATTCTTTGGCATCGAAACATCTTCTTCATCTGATTCACCACTTTCTCTAGTTGCTCTAATCTTCTTCGCATTTGACTTCTCCGAAGAAAAATTATTGAAACTAGCTTCTCTCTTGCCGCACCTCTTCAAAACACCGGTGTTACCACAATGAACAGAGCTAGGTTCTTCTGCATCATTGCACTGTCTCAGCTCTGAGGTTTGCGTCCTTTCGAACGAATCCACAAATTTCTTATTAGTGTCATCCTGATCAAGGACAGGAAGGCGGCCAGAAGAACCAAGGTCCTGAGGCAACATTCCTATTGGACATGTGTTCCATGATTTGACCACAGTCCATCTGCTTGCGCTACCAGCCGATGTCTTGGATCTTCGCTTAGTTATACACTGTTTAATCAGCTCTAACTTTTTAGCAGCCTGATGGATAGACTCGTCTTGCTGGACAAGCAAGTCGCTGGAACTCTTCAATGAATCATTTTCAGTCATATTTGAATCTAATACACCAAGACATCTTAGTTTGGTGAGTTTATTCATCAAAAGGCCATTATTACCCATCAATTCCGCAAGATCCAGAGCTGAATGCATCAACTGTTTGTTGCCATATGAAGACATCACAAGACATTTGCGTATTATTTCCATCAGAATTGGTTTTGACAAGACTTCATTTTTGGTTTCGGAATCTTTTTGGCGAAATGGTTTCAGTGACTTCAGCTGTTCAACAAGCCATACAAATAAATAAGAAATCTCCTCGATTCTGCAAGATCCCAACCTGGACTCCATCGATGTAGCGTATGTCCCTACAGAAAGTTAAAGATTTATGAAGAGTTGTAAATGTCAAAAACATTAATGTACCACCTTCCCGCTCTACATTAAAAAATGCTAACAGAGTTTCAAAGCAAGAAGAGGAGGTTAAACAAAAGGACAGCATTACAAGGTTGTCTTTCCAGTTACCTATTTCATATTTCAAGGCTTCTTGAGTCTCAATCATTTTTAAAAGGGCCTTGAGAAGCATTGGCATTATTTCCGGTTCCTTGTTTGATAATTTTTTTATCACGAGCTTCCAATCGTCAAACAATGTGTGAATGCATTGACCGACATTTTCATCTTTGGATAGTTGTGCCAAGCCTGAAGAATCTAGAGCCTTGAGCAACAACTCCAGCAATACAGAAAGTAATTCCGAGGAGAAGTTAGAATATAGACGAGTGAGAGTTTTCAAGGTCTTCATACTGTGCTTCTTGGAACCTGAAAATGTAAACATCATCATCATCAGTATATTTAATGACAAAATCTTCTCACACAAGAACAGTGATCCATACTCCCTCATTTCAAAACATTAGCATTTACAATATTACAACCTAAACAAATGCAGAAGCTTTAATGAAGATAGAATTTTGCAGAAATATTTGGTTTCACATGGATGAAACATCAAAACATATAATACCAGACATGATCGATGCCTCATTCTACTCAGTGTACATGTAAATACTTCTGGAAACCTGACATTAAATAATTTTAAATTGTGTCAACACACTCAAAACACTAATTTATAAGCATATACTTGGTTTAGATTGAATAATAAGGATCTGCGCTCTTGTTCAGGAGAAAAAGAATACAGCTGACGTGAACCCCTAGAGCATGTGACAATGTACTTGAAATTACACTTCCAGTTCGTAGTTAACTTCCCCTTTACATAAGTTTTCATCTGTTCTCATGATTCAATTTCATTCATGCACATTTGAACTAGAATATCAAACCCAGAATTTCACCGTAATCTTAAGCGTGATTTAAATATAGGCCAAAATCATCCCCAGGCCCCTGTACTATACACCTTTTTTACATGAGGTCCCTCGATGTACTACTAGCAATATTAAGCCCCTCTACTTCAAGCGTGTTGTACACGAACCCCTTATTTAACGCAGCTGCTGGAGTGTGTTTTAAACCCAAAAGGCAGGCGCGTTAACAAATTCTTTTTTTTTAAAAAATTTTTCATAAATAAATTAAAATTAGAAGAACGAAGACTTGTCTTCTTCCGCAAAACCAAGAACAAAACAACGTTTCTCATTCATCTAGAGCCCTTTGCTGTCGCCACCCCAAAACGACGTCAGGTCTCACTGGCTCTGTTATTCTTATCCTGATTCCGGCGACAAAACACCTAAATACCTCACCTTCACTTTCTCTTCTCCTCCACTTCTCTACAGCCGCTTACCACCCATACAAAAAACCTCACTTTCTCTTCTCCTCCTCCTCTACAACCTCTCACCACCCATCCCCACCTCCTTCCTTTCAAAACGTCAGTATACCTTCTCTAACGGATGGAAAAATGGTGCAATGACCGAACGTAATTGGTGAACGCAGGCCCAGTAGCATCGCCTCACCTTCTTCCGCTGCTGCAGTTAATCGGTCAGATTAAGCGACTTTTCTTTCCCACTGACTCCCTCTGCGACTGCCATACCAATCGTGAAGCTTGACAAAACCAGAGCAAGGACTAAGAAAGGGGAGAGAGCAGATTGTGCAAGAGAGAAGGGAAAAATCAGGAAGAGCTGATATTTGATTTTAGGGGTTTTTAGATTACAGTAGAGAGTTCATCTTTTGGGAAAAGAAAAACCAGAAGAGCTCTTGGGACTTTAGGTTTAGAGAAATTAAGGGAGGGTTTTCCTTGATCTTCTTCGTGAAAAACAGAGGAGTGCAGGGGCCTGGGGATGATTTTGGCCTTTAAATATAGGCCATGTAGCCATCGTCATGCATATGACTATCTAAAATGATATTCAGACATCACGAAGAAAGTAGATGAAAAAATAAAATCATCATTTGCAAAATACCCTATCTAAATGCTATCATACTGAGTTTCAGTTATCCTACATCTATTACTTCTGGATGCATGTTTGCAAAGTCTACCTATCCAATTTGTAACTAATTCTGACATGATGAAACTTCTAGAATTTTGTCTCAAATTAACAACTCAAAATATCCCTAATTTAGTCCATAAAGAGGTGCAAAGTTCATATACTAGCGAGAATAAACTCCATCATCAATATTCAAGAACAAGTTTTTTCTGTCTTTCTCAGTCCCTTTTAGAACAGACAAAATAATTCCATAATGCAGCTGAAATCATAAGAATCATTTACTCCTCTTCTCTCCAAAGTAACTAATCACGATAAAAGTTGGACGATGCTTTGACACGATAAAAGAAACTAATCATACCATTGCTACCTTTGACACCTACTAAGTCCTCAGAAAAAAAAAAAAAAGATCATAATCTTACCCAAAGATTTGGACAAAGAGAGCTTGCTGGCCATAAGTGAGAAAAACTTATTGCGGCCACAAAACTGCTCCCGATGTTTGCGACCTACAAAGATGATGCTTAATAAGAATGCAAAACCTAGTGGTGCTAGTTAAAGTTTGGAAATTTTAAGATAAAAAATGGGAAATTAAACTTAGCATAACAAACGCAGGTACCCATCATTCACTATAATAACTCTAAACATCATTTGTATTTGATGTGCAGACCCAAAGAGAATTATACGGATAGCTTGAAAAACAGTTCAACACCTGCAGACATGAAGTCTATTGTTGTTTCAACCTAAATCACCCTATCCTAGCACTAATTGTGAGATAACCATTGCCCTAAACATTTCCACTGTGTTAAGTTACTGTTTGCTAGCACAACGTACAATAAACCACCACCAAAGCCTCAATATAATATAACGCATCATAATATCAAAGAAAGGGCAATGAAAGAGTTCTATACATACGCTTCTCTTTGATTAGTGGAGCAGCAGACTTGGGATTCCGCCTGACTTTCAGGGACAATGCCAACTCTTGAAGTTTTGATTCAATTTCCCTCCTAGCAATTCCATCTCTCCTGGACAAAATCTGCTGTGTCTGAGGCTCCCAATAATAAGATGTCAACCATTGAATTGCCTGAAATCATCAAGTATGATAAGATTACAATTTTTACAAATCAAAAGGCACAAAAATAATATGTTTATCATAAAAAACTATCAGTTTATTTCTACAAAAAGAGCTCTTTGCAGAAAAAATATTTTATGTGGACAAGCAGAGCCCTTTAATTGAATCTATTGGCCTTTCTAAGCCTAATATGCATTATCATGTAGTCCCAATTTTTTAGCACCTAAGAATCTGATTCTTTCAAGCTTCAACAAGTACAAATATTTATAGGCCGAGAATCCCTTGACATAGGAAGAAGAGATGTTAGAACCTCATAGAAGGAAATACAACAGCCGAGAACTGAGTGTTCTTCTGCTATTAGCTATTACGCATGTTAAATCATAATAATCCAATCAAGGTACTAGAAAATTTGCTCACTCTTTAGCTGCAACCATCAGGATGCTATTGTCTTTCTTACTTTTGAGAAAGTTAACTAAAATATTTTTAAAATTTGTCATCTAACAAGAACTTAACTTAAAGTGCAACATAAGAATACTTATACCAAATAATGAATATTTTTAATCAGTAAAATTACAAATTTCTAGTCATATTTGACCTATCTGATATCTCTAACTCAATATAAGTAATAACAATGGTTAAAGCTCCAACTGGGGCAATGCTGAGGTGGAGCTGCCATAACAGTACAGTACAGTACAATCTTGTTGGTTGGTCTTGGGTATTATAGTATATAATAATCTGTGATTACCTATTCTTTGTATGTAAAGCAATCATCTAATATTATAAGCATCTATGTCGTTCTCCTTCCTACTGAAATATTCATAAAATGGCACTATAGGCTCATACCATGATGTATCTATGCTCTGAAGAGTCTCCCTCTCTTTACCCCTAAAGTACACCATAAAACATATTTATAGATCTCCAACATTTTTGGCTTGCTGCCTTCTTGAAATTAAGGAGACTTAGAATTCTGTGTACCAAAATATGGTCATTACTCAGGATTAAATAGCTACAGCCTACAGGCCTGCAACAAGCATATCAAACCAACTCATCAATAACTCACAACATCCAAGTTGAAATTCCCCCCCACTGCTATCAGTCCCCTTAAATTCCACTAAATAAATTCCAGATTTTAAGGTAGATAACAAATGGCTGAAGTGATTAAGAAAATAATCAAGTAACAAGAGTTGTAAAAGATCTACTTATAAGTGCATTACATGCGAAAATAAATAATTGGAAGTCTCAGCAACAGCCAAGTTGAAATTCCCCTCTGCCTATCAGCCCCCTCAAATTCCACTAAATATCTGCTGAGTTTAAAATCCTGCTTTTAAGGTGGACGTGGATAACAAATGGTTGAAGGGTTTAAAAGGAAATAATCAAGTAATAACAGTTCTTAAATATCTACTTATGAGTGTATTACTTACAAGTGCAAATAAATAATTGGAAGTTTCAGCAACAGCTTCTAGTTTCATATCAGTGCATACTTGGCCAAAACTCTGGAAATTGTCTGTAATTTTAATACTAATGACCAGCTAATTGATTATTTAAAAATAAAAAAAATAAAAATCACCCACACATAAATCGAAGAAATGAATTAGGCGTAGGCTTCAATTCTTCCTCTCCTACTTGGTTGGTCTCCCAAAGTGCAGATGAATACCAAACATGATAACAAATCCCTATGTGAACTTAAATATTTCCTCAAAAAAGCTCCATAAATTAAAGCCACAGAAAAATTCATAATATTCTTTCTCAAGCAGGAGGCTTCTTTTTTTGTTTCTTACATCAAAGAAAGAAGACATCTTTAAAATTACAGTCATTTTGTTCAGAAGATCAGAGAAGGTTAACAGAAGGATTATGCCTAAACTATTTCCTAGACATTTGTTAGCAGTCAGAAAAGAAGCATACTAGTGCAGTAGGGAGTCGGATTCAATGATAACCAAAATGAAACCATTGTAACTGATCATGTAGTTTTACTATAGAACTAATAAGAAGAATACTTGACAAAAATAATCATCAATCTGAGTACAGAATTTTACAAACCTTAACTGCGGCATCACGAACTAAAGTCAGCGCAGGTAGATCACGATGAGAACCCTCTATTGTAAGAGCAAAATCAAGAAACAGAAAAATGAGTTCTCAAGTTATTCAAACCAAATGTGTCAAGAATATATTTTAGATAACAAATGGGACACCACAGCAATAGAGATTTTGATAAATATACATCAACAATGCATGCATATAAGCAATATTCAAACTTTAAATAATTTAAGATATGCTTGGTATGTTGTAATTAAAAAAAAAACAAACTTTAATATTTATATTAAAATCCTAGAAGTTATGGAAAGTGCAAAACTATGAGTTTAACACGACGTAGAAAAATATAAACAAATCATAAAATATAACCATAAACAACAAAAATGAAACACTCCTCCATTTGATTTACTTCTAAAAAGTACAAATTCCTCTTGAATTAAGGCAAACTTAAATTTGGCCATTCCTACCTAACTTTCCTCTAATTGCCCTTAAATTGATATGTTGAAAGAAAAGTGTGGATCTAATACAAGTTTATTCCAATTTCAAATTTTCATTTTATATATATATA
>CANUEY010362331.1:0-48075 GCA_948099555.1 Croton setiger
AAAATCCTTTGCGTACGAGCGGTTCTTCATCCATTGCGAGGTGTTGGGTCGTGAGGGAAGGTGGATTATTCTTGACCTTGTTTCTTCTATCAAACGGGTAACTCGGGTTTTCTAGCCGTTGAGCTATTGGGTCCGCGTCACGAACTTCAGTATTAATCCAAACAAATAAATCAAATATATAATCATTATCAATAACCATCAAGTGATCGAGCTTTCGTACCAATCCAAACAAATAAATTGATATATATTCAATGTCAATAAATATCAGATGATTACTGATCCAAGAAAATAAATCAATATATATATTCAATGTCAATAAGTATCAGATGATCAGGTTTCAATACCGATCTAAACAATTAAATCAATATATATATTCAATGTCACTATATGTCAAATGATCGGGCTTTCATACTGATCCAAATAAATAAATCAATATCAGTAAACATTGAGTGATCACGTAATAAATCAATATCAGTTAACATTGAGTGATCACGTAATGATCCAAACAGTTTAAATGTCATATATTCAATAACAATAAATTTAATTAACCGAGTTTCAGTACCAGTCCAAACTGTTAAAGTTCATATATGATTAATTATTTCATAAAACAATTCATTTCAAACAATGTACGTAAGTTTATACTTACCTCTCTGTCGACTCAAGGACGAGTCTCGGGTTGTTTCCCCCACTCCCCTCCTACACTGGGTGCTTCTATATATTCCAATATGACAAATATTTAATTTTCTATATAAATAATTTATATAAGCTATAATGCATGATTTAATATCTATTCTCTTTTGTTATATTAATTTTTATTTATAAATTATGTCTATTTCATTTGAATTTTAACTTGTAACATGTGTTTACTATATTTGAAATAATTATTAACACCATTTATATTAAATTTCAAGCTCAATTTATTTTATACTAATTATATTTAACAATAACTATAACAATTTAACTCAATTTAATAGCTAATTAGTCCAATTTATAAAAATAAATTCAATTTAAACCAAAAAGTACTCAATTGAATAAGTTTGGGATATATAGTAGTGAAGTTTGGGAAGTTTTTGGCGTCGGAACAACGCCGGAAATGGGAGAAATATGGTCGGAAACTGTTAGGCTCTAATCTGTGAAAAGTGGCCTGCCAGGCTACAACGCGAGCAAGAAGAAGGTTCAAAACGACAGTCTTTACTGCGTTTTGAAGAAAATTTTCCCTGGGTACCTGAATTTGGTAAATTTACATTTGGTCTTTAAAGTTTATAAATTTATGCAATCTAATCCTTCAAGTAAACTTTCAATTGTTTTCAATTGAGTCCTGTCGGATTTAAGTTCTGGCAAACTTCATTTTGGTCTCTGAAGTTTTAGCACATTTTTAATTAAGTCTTTTATAACTTTTAATTATTTTCAATTAGATTCCTCTACCTAATTAAATCACACAATATTGCAAATTGACCCCTGTAGTTACTGTCAGACTTCACTAATGTCTGAAATTGTATTTTAGTGTGAGAAACAAATTTTGGTATTTATACATTTTGCAAAGATTCTTTCCACAAAGCACAGAGGTCTTTATTCTATGTACTTTTCTATTTCTTTTTTAACAAATAAATTTGAAATATTAGCAAGATGCAATTTATACTATATTATTCAATACTCTATTTCTATCAAAAGCGGAATTGTTATTTGAATACGTAATAAACCAATTTAAAAATTACAAAAACAAAGATTTTGGGGTAGTAGGACCTCTAGGCCATTCAAAAATCCAGAATAAATATATTTGAGTTTGTTGAGGGAAAGGTGAGTGAAAAACTCGCTTGAACTCCAAGAAAACCATAAATCCAAACTCCAGTGCAGTAAAATTTTAATTTCCAGTGATTAAACCATAAATCCAAACTTCTGTGAATGAGCTATTCAGAGTCTAGGGCTTGTGAGATAGACTAACAGAGGAGAGGTGCCCACAGTGAGGTCTCCAACTCTAAGAATGCACAACTCTAGTGGTTAGATGGTTAGAGAGTTTGCCCTAACTCTCTAATTATCATTCACAATGCCAAAACCTTAGTTTGGCTGAAAACAAGACTCTATTTAGGCAATCTTGGCTTGGAGGGCAAATTGGGTTGACTCTTCAGTCTCCATGGCTGGACCAAATCGATCTAGTTTGATTCGACCTGGGATGAAGTCAACCCTAATTGGTCCTCAAGAAGCTTGATTCAAACCAATTAACCTCTAAAATATTTGGATTTTGGCAATTTTAAAACACTTTCAGGTTTTGGATTTTACTCGAATATTAACAACCTGTCATTCCGGACTAGTTAGGCAGGAAATAGGTCCGGTTTTACAAAATATTTTTTGTTTCTTTAAAAGGTAATTGCTTTTTCATCCAATTTTGAATTACTAGTAGCTCTCGGTGCTTCCCGCACATCGGCAGTATCCCGGGTGAAAAATTAGGCATGGCTCGTCTGTTTTGCTTGGTTGGAAGGGTCACGTGTAGTTTGTAGTTGCTGTTTTGCAGAAGCTTTACCACTTTGTCATCTCTTACAATTTCAGCAAAGGCAAGTCTTGGTTGAAATGGAATCTTTGCAAGTGAGTTAATAGAGAGTGAGGATTTGCTCTTTAGAGCAATTATTTCAGATTGTAAATTCTTAATTAGCCTATTGCCCTAGGTTAAAGTTGTTTGGGTTAGAAAGGTCGCGAATGGAACACCAGATTTGTTAGCAAGTTCAGTTTCTATAGCTGCTAGCTTTGAGTTTCTATTGCTTGTAGAAACCGCACATTTGTCATTAATCATCAAACAGCTAAAAACATAAAAAATAGACACCTTAGGTCTCCAAATGCAGGTGTGAAAACGCAGAACTCAAAATGCTAATATTCTTTTACCAGCAAATGTCCAATTAGTATGACAACATACAAAATTACTCTCAACAATCAACAAACATAATGGTGATACACTTTTGTTCTATCATATATCTAAGGAGTAACTAGGACTACAAAATTTAGATCAGCTACATGTCTACTCTAGTAAGTATTCTGGGGATTAAATCTCCTCCTAGCTTCTCGCCTGTAGAAAGGAGTTTCGTCTATTGTCCTCCTCACATAATCTACAAATGGTTGAGGTGTTTGAGGAGACTGCTCACTCATAACACGATTACTTTGCTCACGTCTTTGAGGTGTCATAACACTTGTATCGGTTGGAAACGTCCGCATTTGACTTCCCTGATAACCGTTCAACCATCTCACAAAGACAACAAATACTGTTCCAAACACTGCAATTAAAGATGCAGCCACAATTGAAAAAATTGCGCCTCCAAATGTGCTTTTTGACTCAGCTCTTGCATCTGCCTCATAATTAACATCTATTTCCAACCTCTGACCTGTCAATACAGTAGGATAAGGTTGTCATCTTTAGCAGTTGGAACGAGAAACCTTCCTATAATTTAGGATTCAGGGAAACTGAGGCTCACCATTAGCTGGAAGTGAAATGACGATTTTGTCCTTCAATCTCTTGGGTTTTAGCACTTTGATCTAGACATATAAAAAAAAGGTTATTAATTTTACAAATGATTTAACAGATTTTGGATATCTTTTTTTTTTTTTTTTCCAATTGTCATTGTTGCACCAAAAATATGCAGGGGACTTTGTAATGGGAACAAATTTTGACCTAGCACAAGCCAATTGATTTTGTGCAATATGAATTCCACCACTCATTCCTTTATATGCCCATATTTGTTTGGGCACACGGATTTTAATAGATTAAGTTCATTGTGAGCAAAACCCAAGGTGAGTTACAGATTGTGAGCAAGGTGCCTAGAAATTTGAAAAGACCATTATGATTCAAGAACTAAATCATTTGCAAAGCATTCATTTCCTATCATCATCATTAAGAAAGAGCACTCCAAAACAATTTCTTAATTGCTAAATATTCATAATTCTTGAAGAAATGGTTACTTGGAATGAATCACACAACTCACCTCAAACTTTGCACGCCCACCAATCCCAAAGTCTTCTTTATGGATGGAGCTGACCTTTAATGAATCCAAATTATGCCATTGGATATCGACATCTGTAATAATATGATCATCATGTCAAAGTTTATAATAGATTCTAACAAATTAGCATGCCAGTTAAAATTACAAGTTGTAAGTGTCACTGAAATACTAAGTGCTTAAAAACGGATACAAAGAAATACAATAAAGATAGGAATAGGATGAGAACTGGTATCATATATTATACTAGTGATGGCTAGCATTCACTGACAAAAAGTTGAAGAAGGCTATCGTTTGATAGTATTTGTTCTATAAACTACAGGAGTTTTAGATTCCATGGAAGTTTAGTTAATTAGGTATAAGAGAGAGAAAGAAGAGGAGACTGAAATACACGGACTAGCATATTAAAGTGAGCAATAAGGTTCCCTTTATGGATTGTATAGCTGAGTCCCATGCTTAAATGTATGAGAATGATATAAATGCAAAATAAATACAAGTGTAACTTCTTATTTACCTGTATTACCCAAAATGGTTACAACAGTCCTGTTGAAGCCTGATGTCAGATTCAACTGCATTGAACTCTGCAACATCAGAACATTACACATTATTACTATCGATTTAAATTAGCATCCTGCTTGATTGATTCAGAAGTAATGAAATTATTAGGAAATATTCCATCTGAAAAAGTTCCCTTATCATTGATAGGCCTTGTCTTTTTCATGATACTGCACAAATGAAACATCCCCAAATAAAAACTTCGAGGTGATCCTAGCAAATATTAACAGCAATCACAGCCTTGTTATATGATTTCGTCCTTATCCATCATCCATGTGAAATTTATATGGCTAGCGGGTTGGCATGCTGAATATTATACATCTCTATTCCTAGTAATATTGCAGCTTAATCCAAGAGAATGTAGAAATTATGTGAAGGTTGCAGGTGTGGGCGTAATGTGCACTTTTTCTTTCCATTATGTAACAGGACAAAGTTACCTCTTCCATCTCCAATATCGAAAATCCTCCAATAAAAAGTGCAGATGCAGATCCAGATGCATGACTGGCCTCTCTGAGTGAAGTATTGATGGAAACAGATATATATTGTCTCATGTCCTTCAATCTTGGAATTGTACGAACCAAATGCTCTGGTGAGTATGGGAAGAAGAGGCAGTAGGAAGTGCCAGAAGGAACATCCATCCATGGCTTTGCATACCTTCAGTCCAGAGAAAGAAACAATATAAAAGATCAGCATATGTCGTCTAATTCATCAGATATACACTAGATGTAAAGAGCCATGGACATACCCAAGAAAATCAGGATCAACCTTACAGTCATACGATATTTCTTTACCATTTCCAACGGCATCAAACTTATTGTAGTTGTCACTGTGTCAATCAAACACAAAGCAAATGGTTTAAATTCTACATGCAAAGGAGATAGCAAATGACAAATATCCTACATGCAAAGGAGTATCTACAGCACAAGACACAATGATGATAATAATGACAACTGCACATCAGGGAAATAAGTTGCCTCGACACATCAAAACTATTTATTATAGTTTGATAGCTTCTTTGAATGACATGACGCAATGGTGACCTCATAGTGATGCAGAATGCAGTGATCATTGTATTATACAAAATCAAACTGAAGAGGATTGGAACCTAAACATTTGAATTCCGGTCCCTATGAAAAGTTCAATATTTCAGAGACTATAACTAAAAGGTAATCCCCCCAATCATGAAAGAGTCTCACTTGGAAAGTCTATGTTACAAAAAAATAAAATAAAATAAAATAAAATATTCTCATATGTGAGTTATAGTAATAACTACAAATTTTCCAAATTTAACCCTTAAAATTGATGAAGAAAGAATGATGTGATGTGAAAATAAAAAATAAGGATAACATAGTAAATCACCAAATATTTTATTATAATCTAGACATAATAATTGATTTGTAGGAAGTGAATGAAAAGAGAAGAGACACACTCACTCATGAATAGAGGAATTATTATATAAGATAACATCAAACTTCAAAATGCAATTAAAATCTTAAAAATTGAGGGGAATGAAATGTTTGATTTAATGTCAAGGAATAAAGAAAAACCACCAAATCTTCATGATTTAATACTGAACTAAAATTTAGAGTTTTTAAACACCACAGAAACAGAATTGCTAATTTTAAACAATAAGTAATGTGATCTACATCATAGAAAACCTCAAAGACTTTCCAAATATTGTACCGTGTCAACTATAAGATCGAGCCATTCACAAACCTGAACTTCACAAGGAAACTATATCCTTTTGTTGGGTAAGGAACATTTGTTAGCAACTCTTTTGGAGCATTAACTGTAACAATATTCCCTGATACCACTTTAACTGTTGTCTGCAACTTCATATTTGGAGATTCAAAAAGCACTGTTCAAAGAGAACAAATTCTGTTTATTTTACAGGACTCATCAAATTCTTGTATGTCTAAAGATATGGGGAAAAAAAGACTTTTTTCTTTTCTTTTGTTTCATTTCATTACCTTGGGTTGAACCAACCCCAACAGCTTCAGCTTTTCCTGATGGCATATCTACAGATAGGACACTTTTATTGGCACTGAACCAGCGGCCAGAGACTTGGTCATTTATGCCTACCACATACGAGTGAAACAAATGTTTAATTATTATATCATATGGAGTCCTAGGGACGAATTTGTTGTGATCAAATTTAAACAATAGATATTTGAAAATATTATAGTAGAAACAGAAAGTAAGTTCATAGCAATTGATCATTGTGGGCCAACCTTCAACGTTAAAATCAAGTGAACTTCCTTGATGTAGGATCGGGTTTTGAGGAAATACATGAGCACCAACAGAGATCTGAAGAAAAGAAGTATTTTAAGTGTCATAAACAGGAGCGGAAGTAGGACTAATTTGAATCATAAAAGTACAGCAAAAACAAACACTATGAATTAAATAACTTGCATAGAAGGGTTCTTATCACATAATGATAAGGTTGAATATTCATCAATTAGTAAATACCACATTCTCCATGAAATAGTCTAAGCAGCAGAGCTAGGCTGCTCTCATGAACCTCTTGAAAATATCAGCTAGTTTGCATGTCTAATATTGCAGAAGAAAGAAGGTACAAAGAAAGAAATACAATGATAACTGATATCATCAATGTACACAGTGATGCTTGACCTATTATTGTCCCAGATGTGGCCCAACTTCCCACCATCAATGGGTATTGAGTGATGCAACTGTATATACTAATAAATCTAAGCAAGTTTAAGCACATTAGAAAGGAAACTATGCCCTTTACCTAAATCCTTTTCTTCCCTCCAAGTTAACAGTGATGAAACTCATAATTTACAGAAAGTAAAGGAATACTAGATAACATCAATCACTTAATCAAACTGCAATTAGTTTCGATACTCATGAGAAGGTGGATAGTTACCAGCATATAGTCAGAATTCTGTGGATTACTGTTGAAAGATACTCTTAAAAGAGCTCTGCCATATTGCATTGCCTTCAACCAGAAATTAAATGAGATAGCAGTTAAATATGCGGCTGGAAACAAAAATTTTATATAAAAAATAAAACAAATTTGTTTTAAAGAAAATTCCAGTGCTCTAAACAAATTTGCTTCGATTTCCCTTAATAATTTTGAAATTGGTTCAGTTCTAGTTGTAAATTCTGAATTCACAGTTTTTTCAGTTGAACTTTGGTTTTTCCTTAAAAAAAAAAAAAAGAAGAAAAAAACCCCAAAACTAAAATGAACAGAATTTAACAAAACCAAAATTGAAACATTTTGTTTATTTTCCTGTTTTTAGCTACAGTAAAGACCATTGGTTTGGTTAATTGCTATTGGAAAGTTAAATCAATCATATTATCTACCAGTGATAGAGGGAGAGCAATGGTCTATGTTTAGGGAAAATGTATCTATTATTTCCATTCAATTTGAGTAAAAAAAAAAAAAAAAAAAAAACTGAATGACAAACCAAAAAACCAAAACAAATTTTATTTAGTTCCTTCAGTTGCATAATCAACTCAGTCAGATTTATTTTCATCATAAACAAACCTAGTTAACTCAGTTCAGACTATTTCTGACCCAAACTCGACTTACTAACTCTCACCCCGGACCTGAGAAAAAGGCAGAAGGTTCAACCCAGTTCCTACTGCAGGGAAACTTATTTGTAGGAGTATTTGACTCTTATTAACGATTTTGTTAACTTTATCAACAAACCTTGACATGGACAATCCCGCTGCCTCCTTCTGAATCGATGGAGACAATATCAGGATAGTTGGTTTCAGCATGATAGTGAACCACATTATGTGCTTCATAGAAGGAATTTCCTGGTAAAATTTAAAACCACAAGGACAAAAAAATATAACAAATACATCTGGAAATATACAATAAATTAATTTATAACCATATGATATACCTGAGGCATCAAAATAGCTTATGGGAAGATCCAGTTCAGTGCCAATAGCAACATGAATTACATGGAACGGAAAGTCCTGACTTGTTATTCTAATTTGTGCTACCTGACAAGAACACATCAGGAAATTTTTAAGTTGTCAAGGAGATAGATGCAAAATGAAGAGCATACAATTAACTTAAGCAAGCAAAAACATCATGATCAATCATTGAGAAGCATAGGCAAACTAGCCAAACTGAAAAGCACATCAAAGTGAAATGCAATGTACTTTTTTCCTAAATTATAAAACCACATGATCTGTTAACTTTTTCCAAAATTTTAGTATAAATGATAATCTGACATATGAGATATGAAGTTACAAATTACAATGACAATCGATGACTAGATCAAAACAATTTTTATCGGGGAAAGACGAAGCCTCATGAGAGACCTCAAAATTCTTCTAAAGTTTGCCAAACAATGCTCATAGCAAAAAGACATTGGTACAAATCTTAAATTGAAATGCAAACTGCCATTTCTTTGAGCAAGTCCCTCCAAAGGCTTCGAAGTTCAAAATTTCAGGGTAGATTCAAACTCTAGATCAAACCATAGGATTTTAGTAAATGAAAGACTTGTGCTTTTTAGAACAGTGCAACTTTGGACAATTGAAACCTACTACTGAAAGGCATGCAACTTAGATAGCCAAAAATATGATAAAACAAAGACCATACTGAAAATTTTATCTAATAATAAGTTGCTAGAAGACAAATAGCTAAAATAATATAAAGGGGTTTTTACAACAATACCCATCATAAATTTTCATTTTCAATAAGGTTTGACAAAAAATTATTTATTAATAAAACATTAATGAAGTTGCAAAACAGGTCTATTATATAATCAGCTTATAGTCAGTTTACACTAGTTTACAAATTAGTCTATAACTAGTTGATAAAAATTAGTGATCCTTTTTGTATAAGGGTTTTAGAAAGGTGGGCAATATAAATCTCTAATATAAACACCACAAGCAGAAGGTAGAATTATTAATACCTCTGCAACTCTAAAACAAGAAGCAATCTCAATCCTTCCAGTTGTTCGATCTTTAGCTTGTATGCAAGCAAGGTTGTTGCTCTCCAATGTTTTTATTCTATCCCCATCTATGTAAATTGCATCTTTTTGCCAAACTTCACTTTTTTCACAACTTCTTAACAATGAATAAGCAATCATGCCTTTGCGAGTTTGACCATCCCACTGGCCATGTGATTCCAAAGAAAAAGGCAAAATACTAGAAGTGATGTAATGTGGGGGAAGAACCCATGTTATGGGAACCCCAAGGGCAAGAGGAAGATCAGAAACAACCAATATTGATGTGGTTGCATTATAAAGCCTTGTCTCTGAGTAGGAAATCGAAACAAAATCACAAATGAATGTGACTGCGACACATGCCCTTCCTGCAGATCTGGAATGTATAGACAATTACTCATGAAAAAAGCTTATATAACAAAACTTATGATACTTCAAACCAAAATATATGCAATTCTCATAAAAAGCAAGCATTTGAACAGGCTCAGCAATTTCAGATAAAATATAAACATAGTTGCTAACAAAAAACCTATGTTAGAAAGGAACAAACCGGCAGTTAATCATATGAGAACAAGCACTAAAAGCATAATGTATGAGAATCCTAACTCACATAAAGCAGAGTTTCAAAAATCAAACTCATTCTAACTAAGGAAATTAGAAACCCAATATAATAACTCCCTGTTCCACTTTAAGTGGCCTCTTCTCCCTTTTTTATTTTTTCCACTTTAAACTTTTTAGGACAATTCATATTTTTTTTACTACCCTTATTTAAGTTGTCTAGAAAATTGAAACAATTTGTTTTCAGAGCCACCAAATAATTAATACAAGGGTATTTATGTAAGTTTGCTTTAATCTTTTATAGAATTGATACAAAATTAATTGTTTTCTTCATAAGTGTGCATAAGGAGAAAAGGACACTTAAAGTGGGATGGAGGGAGTAGGTAATAGCCTACATGCAGTTGATAATATAAAATTTTAAAAAATTCAGAAGTCTAATAGAATTTTGTTTTACTATCAGCAGTGAAAAAGAAAATGAATTTTGTAAATCCTTAGTTAACGAACCAATCACCTCACTCTTTCTCTTCAATCATTAGCTGATGGGTTGAGAACTTTATAACAGCAAAGGTGAACATTAGGGTTATTGTGAACTTGGAAAACTTCAAGAGATGCTAGTGTAGTTTGATTTTCTTGTTGTTTTGCTCTTGCTCCTTGTGATCCAACTATGTTTGTAGAGAACACCGACCAATTAAAGCAAGCTATTAAGGAGTTGTTTGAGTTGTTTGGTTCTGCTGATAGCTGTTAACTGATAGGAGTCTAACAGCTACTAATTAGGCGTTTGATAAATTTTCTAATATGCAGCTGATTACGGATAGAACTCCAAATCCGCTGTGGATTCTACCGGCTGCATAAAGAAGCTTTTCGTGAACAGCTCCTATTTCTTTCGTTCAAAGACAAAATTAACCAAATAAATTAACAATTTTCTACACTTGAAAAATTTTGTTCAAGAGATCACAGAATATAATAACAACAAAATCAGGTAACCAATTCAAAACTTTCTGTTTTTCTAATTATTTTTCTTAATATGTACATCGAAAGAACATATTTATTAGGTTGTTCTCTTCCTTCTTCTCATTTAACTTTTTCGTTTTTTTTTTTATTTGTTGAATTCATCAAATAGAATTAGGTTCTTTATTTTGCATATATACAAGTTCATTTTGTAAGCGGTTATGCAGCAAAATGATTTGTGTTTGAGGTTCACACAGTTTTTTTTTTTTTTTTTTCATTCAAAATTTCTGTATTTTTAATTTTATATAGTTTATGCCCTTTTTTTTTTTTTTTAATGTTGTAACAAAGAAAAAAATCAAGATGCTAAAATGCCTCTAGTAGCTTGTATTTATTTGCTGCATTATTAGTTGGCTGTGGAAGCAATTTAGTTACCTGTTAGCCATCACAATTGCTATATTTATATATCAATGGTAAATGTTTAGTTTTTGAATTTTGCATTTGAACTAGTAGCCTGCTGGTACATGTAATAAAAAAACAAGGTATAAGCAAATTGTTTTCTGCATATACAATGAAACAAGGAATTTCATATGTTTTGCCTATTCATTTTAGCTCTTGCATGCTTCAACTACCCTAAAACGCATGATTGTTTCGTTGGTCTTATGTTGATTGCAAAATTGTCATTTTATGAATATAGCTATCAAACTTTTTGATGTGTAAGTGCTAACAGAGAAAAGAAAAAGAAAGAAAATTTGAGTGAGTTTAATATCAGTGTGCATGTTAGGTACATATGATTTTTCTCATATCTAAGTTCCTTTTATCTAGAAATCATTTCCTGGAAAATTTTGGAGACAAAAGAGTGATCTTGCTTCTAATATGCTTGCTTTTACTAGACCACTTCTATTTGCATATATTTAATGTTCTAACTTCTTAATCAATCAATTAAATGTAATTATGGCTTATGTGTTAGTAAACATATATAATTTAATAAATCTGTATTTTCCTATATAGAGTTTTATTTCTCTAACATTATATATTTATAGTTGATACATTTATAGTTTGTTTATAACATGTTAATTTGAATTTATTTAATACCCTTATTAGTCTTTTTACATATTAATAACAACCACTACCAATAATTTTACCAAACATTTAGTATTCATCAGCTATCAACTACCTGCAACAACTATAAGCTACCTAAAACAGCTGAATCAAACTTACGCAGCAAGATAAACATTGAAGCAAGAATTATGTTTTAATAATTCTTAACCAGCTTCTATGACAGAACCTTAGAGGAAAAAATCTCAATATATTGAATAAAAGATAACAAAGTTTGATGATCTAAAATAAAGAAACTCAGGAATATTTATAGTCATCGAATCCTAACATAATAGGAATCCTAAATCAAGTAAGAATCATAATTAAAACCTATAAACTAAATAAAATTCCTAAATAAAATCTAAATATAAAATCCTTGTAAAACTAGGAAAAGAAATAAACATTAGCTATGGAATTAATCTTTATGAAACTAGGAAAAGGAATTAACCTTAGCTGCCACATGCTCCACAGGCTCATCCGAGGGATGAAATGGATAAATGTCCACCACGTTAAACATTTTGTAAATGCTAAATGAAGTAAGAAGATCCAAGTAAGCATTATCATTGATTTTGCTAAGGATCTTATAGGGGGCATACTTCTTTGGTTGTAGCTTGCTATAAATGCCAATTGGAAACCTCTTCTTTTGAAGAAATACCATCATATCATCACCAACATTGAATGTCTGCTTTTGCCATGAAGATCTACAGCTCTCTTGTACTTAGCATTGGATTGTTCTAATTCCTCCTTAACTCAGCCTGAATTTCTTGCCAAATTTCCAACTGCAATACTAAATCCATGAGTCTTTGGGACCGAGTCAAGTGCAAGTTGTGGTGGCTTTGTGTAAACTATCGAGAATGGTGACCTTCCAATGGAACTATGAATAGCATTATTATAGACAAACTCAGCTTGTGCAAGAGCAAAATCCCATCGTTTTAGTCGGCTGCTGCAAATACTTCAAATCAAATTCCCCAATGTTCGATTTACCACCTCAGTTTGGTCATTTGTTTGTGGATGTGATGTGCTACTAAATTGTAAAGAAGAACCAAACAAATACCACAAAGTGAGCCAAAAATGACTAAGGAACTTGGTATCTCAATCTGATGTGATTGTTTTAGGCACTCCATGCAAACGGACTATTTCTCAAAAGAACAACTTAGCTATAGAAGAAGCGTCAGACGTCTTCTTGCAAGGAATAAAATGGGCCATTTTAGAAAATCTGTCAACGACCACAAAAATAGAGTTCACCTCCCCTTTGTGTCTTCTGAGGTAATCCAAGGATAAAATCCATGGACCAATCCTCCCAAATGTTTTCAGGGACCAGTAATGGCAAATACAAACTAGTAATCTGAGATTGCTCCTTTGCAGTTTGACAAACACAACATTGCTTCACAAACTTCTCAACATCTCTACGAACATAAGGCCAATAAAATCTCTGTACTACTGCAGATAGTCTTATCTCTTCCCATATGTCCAGCTAAACCTCCACCATGCAAGTCACGAATTACTTTCTCTCTTAATGAAGATTTAGGAATGCAAAGTTGGTTGCCTTTCATTAAAAACCCATCATGAATACGATAATCACTATTAGGTTGGTGAGTAGAACATTTATGCCACACATCATGAAAGTCTTCATCATCAACATACAATTCTTTCATGGTGTCAAAACCCACAAGTTCCTGGCTCATGGTCAACAGCAAAAATGCTCTTCAACTTGGGGCATTGGCAACTTTATTTTGAACATCTGACTTATGCATAAGTTTAAATGCAAACTTTTGCATAAACTCAGACCATCTAGCATGCATATCCTTACTAATCCTCTGTTGGCTGTTCAAGTACTTCAATGCATTGTGATCGGAGTAAAGAACAAAATCACGACCAATTAAGTAATGCTCCCATGTCTTCAATCACGAATCACAGAATAAAATTCTGTCATATGTGGTCCACTTTCTTCTACCTTTGCTTAATTTTTCACTAAAATAAGCTATGGGATGCTTTCTTTGGGAAAGAACAGCTCCAATTCTAACTCCACTTGCATCACATTCAACCTCAAATAATGTATCAAAATCAGGTAATGCCAACACTGGAGCAGTACAAAGTTTCTCTTTTAATATTGCAAAACTATTAGCAGCTTCTTTAGTCCACTAAAAAGTTCCCTTGCAACACTCGATGATTAGGGCTGCTATAGTGCTAAAGTCTTTGATAGAATGTGGCTAACCTAGGAAACTGCGAATTACCGTTGCAGTCTTATGTGTAGGCCAATCTCGAATGGTTTTGATCTTTTCATCATTTACTTGAATCCCTTGTTCTCCAACTACATAACCTAGGAAAAGCAACTGCTTTGTCATGAAGCTACATTTCTTTTAGGTCAATGTACAACTTGTTTTCTTGTAATACGGTGAGAACTTTATGCAAGTGTGTCATATGCTCCTCCTCAGATCAACTGTATATCAATATATCACCAAAGTACACCACAATAAATTTACCAAGAAATGGTTTGAGTACTTGATTCATTAATCTCATAAAGGTGCTAGGAGCACTAGTAAACCCAAATGGCATCACAAGCCATTCATATAATCCTTCTTTGGTCATGAATGCAATCTTCCACTCGTCACCAAGCCGAATGCAAATTTGATGGTAACCACTTCAAAGATCTATCTTTGAAAAGATTTTGGCTCCATGTAAAAGATCAAGCATGTCACCGAGACAAGGAATAGGGAATTTATACCTTACAATGATCATATTGATGGCACGACTATCAACACACAATCTCCAACTTCCATCTTCTTCAGGTGTTAAAAGATCTGGGACCGCACAAGGACTTATACTTTCTTAAATATGCCCTTTCTTAAGAAGTCTTCCACTTTCTCCTTCAAAATTTCACTCTTTTGGACTCACCCATTAATGAGGTAAATTCAGAAAACCAGCACCAGGGATTAAATCAATATGGTGTTGGATGTCTCTCATAGGTGGCAATCCATCTGGTCAGTCTTCAAGTATTATTTCTGCAAATTCTTCCACTAGTGGTTTCAACACTTCTGGATATTCTACTTTGTTCTGCTTTTTGTCTATGGTTAGAATCTGCTTAACAACTAAAGCATGAACTTCTTCAGCTTGTTTGATAACCTTTTCAATCTCATGATAAGATTGTCTGACTGTCAAGAAAGTCTTCCCCTCCACTTTAGAAGTTTTGATTTTTGACTTTCATAGGCAGCAAATTATATTTCACTCCATTTTTTTCTAACTTGTATGTATTTTCTCTTCCATCATGTTGTGCTCTCACATCGTATTGCCATGGTCTACCAAACAATAAGTGACATGCATCCATATCCACTACAAATATACCTCATCCTTATATTTGCTAATAGAGAAAGATACTTTGCATGTTTCGATGACATGAAATTTCTCTGGCTTTAATCCAGCCAACAGAATAAGGATCAGAATGTTTTTCAGTTGTCAATCCCAACTATTTAACAGTATCCTTCCCAATAACATTTTCACAGCTACCACTATCAATTATCACATCAAAGAGTCGATTAGAAATAGTGCACCTAGTTCAAAATAATTGATGTCTTTAGGAGATGTCATCTTGTTTAGGTGAAAGCATCAATTTTCTAGCTATAAAATTCTGCTAATATGAATCCCCATCATACTCTACTTCATCTCCGTCGGGTGTGCAACAAATTCCATATCTTGCTTATCATCTTTGCCTACAATATTAATTGTTTCCCGTTGAGGACAATTACTAGAGCGAGGCTCAGACTGACTACACTTGTAGCATTTGTCATGGAATGGTTTTGTATAAGGATTTGTAGACTTTGGACCTCCTTTGCATCTGTCACCTTTTGTTTTCCAGCCACTTTATTTACCTTATATTGATCATTGTATGAGCTAGAAGTTTGAGGTGCTTTTTTTGTGTCAACATAAGATTTTGAGAAATTCCCACCATAGCTTTTATGAACATAATCAGGTTTTACCTTCTCTAGCATCATATATTCTGCTTTAATTGCAAAATTTCAAGCTTCAGCTATTGTGTTAATGACTTGAATCCCAATTTTGTCTTTAAGAGTCAGCTTCAACCCATCCAAATACTGTTGGCCTTCAGTTTCCTAGAGATCATTGCATTTCGCTAGTCTCATTAATTTAGTTGTATATTCATGAACAGATTGGTTACCTTGATGACATCTTTGGTATTGTTGGAACAAAATTTGCTCGTAATATGGTGGCTGGAAATCACTTTTTAAAAGTCTCCTCATCTTGTTCCAATGTTACACACGCCGTTTCCCTTCTTGAAATCTGCGAGATTGAATTCTGTCCCACCATGCTGAAGCACACCCTTTCAATCTACAAGCTACTAATTGCACTTTCTTCTCTTCAAGTATGTCCATATAATCGAAGAATCTTTCAACTTCTACAATCCAATCTAGGAATTCTTCAATATTTAAAGTACCATTATGGATGGGAATATCTACCTTTAGACGGAATTCTAGCATATCCCTTCCATCATGGCAATTTTGTCTTCTTGTATTTTGAGTTTGAGCTTCTCTTACTACTAGGTAAACATCCTCATCGGAACTATCGCCATTGACGCGTTGCCTTCTTTGATTAGGTTGTCTATTTGGTTGATAGTGTTCATCTCTATTTCTGTTTGCTCCAAGAGTTAAAGCATCAAGATTATCAAAGACGTCGTTGAAGCATCTCTCCAATCGATCAAATCATTGATCTACTTGTTGCATCCATTCTCTTGTTGCTACCCCCTTGGTCTTGTGACCTAAGGGCCTCAGCTCCACAAGCTTCATCGCTAGAACCACCGCTTGTCTCCTTTGTTTGGTTAGTCATGGCAAGCCTGCTCTTATACCAACTGACGCGAGATAAATGTTGAAGCAAGAATTATGTATTAATAATTCTTAACCAGTTTCTATGACAGAAACTTAGAAGAAAAACTCTCGATATATTGAACAAAAGATAACAAAGTTTGATGATCTAAAACAAAGAAACTTAGGGTTATTTATAACCATCAAATCCTAACATAATAGGAATCCTATATTAAGTAAGAATCATAATTAAAACCTATAAACTAAATAAAACTCCTAAATAAAATCTAAATATAAAATCCTTATCAACCTAGGAAAAGGAATTACCCTTAGCTATGGAATTAATCCTTATGAAACTAGGAAAAGGAATTAACCCTTAGCTGCCACATGCTCCACATCACAAAAAAGCCCTAAATGACGCTTATTTTGGTAGAAATTGGTCAGTTAGTTAGGCTCTTGTTCCAATTTATTACATCTTGGTCAATAAATGAATTTATTCCACCAATTTGGATAAAAAAACAATTGAATTAATTTAAATAACTCGAATTTACTATTATATTAATTGGAAATTCATGAAATTAAATAGTGAATATAATATTAGGTTTTATGGAGTACTATACATTAATTAGGAAGTAAGTAGATTATAGACAAGTTAAAATTAGGACAAAAGTTATTCACGACAATATAAATAAATTTAATAACTAGAAAGGTTTATTAGAAGATTTTCCTTTTATATGTGAGTTTATATGTTTCCCACATTCATATATTTAATACATTTATTTATGGAAAAAGATTTACTTTGTCCATCGTATAAATTATGTCACAACTAACTTTCATATTGTTAAGAAGAATTAGTTATTGTTTGACAACTATATTGGTTTTCCATTTCTTTACATTTTTATCCTTATTTATTTAGCATTTTCCTATTTAATATTAATTATATTTTCAATAAAACATATACCAATAACAAACTCATCACCATCAATATTATGACTTACTATCTTATTAGATTGAAAAATATAGAACAATTGTAAGTTTTGACTAAATTCAAAATTAACAAGGGTGCAATAAGGAATTCACAATATCAGATTTTTTTAGAAAAAGGAAGTGTACCATTTTTTATGAATGCTGAAAAAGGAATACGTGCCATTTTTTATGGGATGGGGGAGTATAAACTATGCACCAAATAAGACATCCTGAAAACAAGCAAGTTACGAAAGAAAAGTACCATATGTTTTCAACAATTTACAATATCAAGCATACCTTCCGTATAAGACTTTGATAAAACCAAGCTCTTTCTCATCATCTGATAAGAACCAATTTCTTTTACTATTGAAGTCTTTAGCCTTGTTGAAATCCAATACCTGAATCCATTTTGCCAACATATGTGAGGAAAATAATGCTGAAACAACAGTAGCAAGACAAACTCATTCTTACCTTGTCATCATCTACAGTCCACTTGTATGCTTTACAGAGTTCATAAAAGGAAAATAAATCACCCTATAACCAAAAGTAAACCAATCAAAACTTCAGAAGACAACAGGAAAAAATAACAAAAAGCGATCTATGATTTTCCATTCTTGCCTCAGGAAATGAAGGATATATCGGCATGTCACGATCAACATCAAGTTGTTCACTCTGTGCATTCAATATTGCCGAAGAAGGAACCCCAACCCTAACATTGCCATATGCTTGACAAATAACAAAATTTCCACTCCCATAAATTGTGGCCAGGATAGTCTGATCATAAAAGCAAGAATAGGATAACTCAAGCATGATACTTTGCTAAAAGCGAGATTGTTTAGCAAAAATTTAAAAAAAAGAAATACAAATAGAAAACTTAGAAGACCAGGAATTCATCAACTTAATTATGGAGAAAAACCTAATTTATGGTGAAAACAGCAATGAAATAGACTTCATTCATTGATTAGATTTCAAGCTAGAAGGACATATGAAGAATCTGATCTGCATAAATTATTTAAAAAAAAATAGAGAACTAGTTTGAAGTATACAATGAACTCATTATTGAAACATGTGACTCAATTCACAATCAACATGAGAGAAAGAAGTGTGTTTGAGAAGCCAAAAAGAAAGGAAAATATGACCTTGATGATACTGATTAAAATTCATAAATTCAAAGGAAAAAATGTGTTCCTATATAACTTTACATGCTAAACAGTTAATCATTGGAGAAATCATATTTCCATTTTAGGCATAGAAAATCCAAGAGAAAAATGAGCAGAGAAAAGATATTTATGAGGATGCTAAACAGTCTATTATTTTCATCATAGTTTTAATTGGAGCAAGTCTTAATCAATCCTCAGAAGTTTCAGATGCGCATAATTTCTTACAGTGTTTCCAGGTGAGATCGCACTTAGTTGGCCAGAAGATCTATCGATAGTTGCTATTACACCATCCGAAGAAGCAAACTCAACATGCACACCAATTGTTGGACCTCCTTTCACAGTAAGCTAACCGCCCAAAAAATGTCAACCAATGAGAAACATGAAAAATAAATTTAAATGAAAAACCAGAATGAACTAAATAATAAAAGAAAGAGACATATTTGAGGACAATGCACTAATGTAATTTAATGGAGATAATGATATGAATTACAAAGAAGACAAACTTAAAGCAACAACAGAAATATTCACATGCCAAAGAAAGATTACATCTCAAAAGAGATAAGTTCACAAGATTCCAGATCATACCACATAAGATGAACCTGGTGACAAGAATATATCATGCGGGTGAATTCTCAATGCTTCATAAACCTCTATCTTTACTGGTTGGCTCAGTATTTCGTGACCAGAATGCTGTTTTGTACTGACCTGATATACAGATCAAACCACAAATTGCATGATCTAGAGACAAAAAGTAAGCCAATGGACAAAAATATACAAAACACTGCTATATCAAGATGCTCACATAAAGAGCCGTGATCCCGAGCTTCTTGGCAAAAATTTTAAACTTGGGTCCTTTCACATACCCACCACCAAGAGTTGGGGCATCATTGTCATCTACAAGTTGAACTATATCATCCTCAATCCACACATGAATGTTCATGAAAGCATACTGCAAAAAGAATTTGAATACACATACACATAAAATTTATGCACCTTAAGGCATACAAGAAAGCATGGCACCTATGCAAACTACTACAGGCAGGCAGAAACAAACACATCCAATTGTTAAAAACAAAATGTGACCATCAAATATGAAACAGGAGAGACCCTCACAAGCACATCCACACAAAAATACCATACTCCAGCACAAGTCTTTAATGAGATCTAATTACAAGAGCATGTCGAAATGGCATAACCTACTTATAATAGCTGCCAAAAGTATAAATTACAAAATGGACCTTCTAAACAAAAAAATAAATTAAATAAATTCGGACCTGATTAGAGTCAAAGGTATATCCATCATTAATCCCAGCCACAAGATCTATTGATGCTGACTGTTCTTCCTGAAATTAATAATGTCAGATGATGAATATTAGTACAAAACAAAATTAAAACTCTCAGATGTCACAAACAGTACCATAAGGCTTATTTCTTCTCTTGCCACAATCTTAATCCAGTCTACTTCTGCTACTTGGACCTGAAAATATTTAGCATCACGGAAAACTGAATAAGAGAAACAGAGCATTAAATGAGCATTAAGGAACCTGAAATTATGACAAATGACTGAAGATGAAAAGAAAAGGAAGGAGCCGAGAGTTACAAAGTCTTATAACATAGAACTCCTTAAAAATATAAAATATGTTCATTTATGGGATGCCCAAACACAAGATATTTGCATTATCCATTATTATTTTGTGAGCGCGCTTGCGCTTACTTGTTGAATCCATAGTTGTCAAAGGCACGCCTTCAGCAAGGCTCGGACCATGGAGCCTCAACAGAAAAGGTGCGCCTTACTACAAAAGGCTCATACATGGTTAATTTTTTTAAAAAAAAAAAAAATAACATAAAAAACTTAACTCAACCAACAAAAGCAGCTTTTGACAAGCGAAAAGGAGGAAAGAACCTTAATTTGCAGGATTTGACGTTGGTTTTTATTTTAAAAAAAATCTTTCAATATTTCTCAACTTCAATAACCTTAGGAGGTATATCTAATGCAAAACAACATTTAGTTTGGTTGATTAGTGTTTTCATAGCTTTTTCAATATAATTTATAATTTTTCCAATGTTACGCCTTTTGTCAAAAGGCTCGCGCCTTTGCCTTGCACCTAGGCTCCAGGGCGCCTTAGTGCACCTTATGCCTCTAACAACTATGGTTGAATCAACTATGCATCAGACCAGAATTTCAATTGACTCAATGAAACACCAAATATGTTTCTCAAAAATCAGATGATACATATAAATGATGTGACAATTCTTGTTCTTGCATAATACAGAGTGGGATAAATTTCATGTCTTGGCAGGCATTTCACATAACGGCAGTTAATAGGAAAATGAAACTATAAGAAAAGACAAGAACGGATGCTTGTCAAGTAAACCAGAAGCATGTCATGATGGTCTAAAGTAGCTTTATAATTTAGATATTATAATTATAAAATTTGAATTTAACTGCAGAAACAGAGATTTACGATCTTCCCCCTTCCACTATACAAGGATGATATTTCTGAAAGTGACCCATGACCTAGCTCTAAGCCACATTAGACAAACCTCACCATGAGATATGACAACACAAAATTTAAAAAAAAAATAAAAAATAAAAAATAAACATGCTAGCATATCAAATAGGCTTCAATAAAAAAGAAATACATTACATGTTTCAAGGAAAACAAGGATTCATTTGCATCCAAATCGATGGAAGGAGTCCCCAAAATTAAGATGAGGAAGGTACGATTTGGAAGCTGCTCATCACATTATTGCTTTTTTAATGAAAGGTGAGCAAAACTATCATGTAAAACTACAATAGTCTTTTTTAGTTAACTAGAACATGCCATATTAGGCTGTCGTTGGCATGTCAGTCATTTTCCTTTGTTCCACCCAATTTAGGGATTATGTCTTCAACAAGATCAAGGGCACTATGCTACTGCTTGTCACAATTTCCCCTTTTCCCCAACATCCTCATGATCCCCATCGCATATTCCCTCCAAATTCAAAATGATCAACTTTCCATATCCATGCTTATCTGTCCATAGTATACCTCTATAGTGCACATAAGCAAATCGTCTCAAAATCCTCTCTCAACTCATCATCAGTGGGCAAAATGCAATCATTTCTTACTTGGTTCATATCGCATTTCTACACATACATAGAAGCATTTTGTACTGGGCTTCTAAGCTTGTATTTCCTCTTTAGCATTGTTACAGCTACAGCAATTGCCAAACCCTATGGCAGCTGCAGAAATTAATTATTATGGAAGCTACTAGAGTTAATTATTATCTTAGTTGAAATAAAACTTTCCTAAGTAGGTCTTAGTTAGCTTATATAAAACTTTGCAAATTACAATAGGATCTTGCTGTGTTTCCTCTCTAAGGATTATCATCCTTTATAAGGTAGGATTCTCAATTTATTCCTATTGTATAATTTCTAAAGTCTCCATTTAAACAGAGGTAATATCTGTTAATAAAACAATTAGAATCACTTTTCCAAAATTCATAGATATTTAGAGTTTCTCTTCCAACAAACTCTAAGGGCAGTAACTCACTTAAAAGAGTTGTAGAAATTTCAGTGAAAATAGGCAAGTCAAAGAATAAATAAAGGGTAAAGGCCCGGTCCTAATAGTTGATTTTTCAGTTCAGAGTCCTATGACACGATCTTGGACCAAGGTTCATAAAAAAGCATCCTCAAAAGAAATTTTCCTCAATATTTTCTGAAACATATGGAATCTCTAGATGAATGTAAAATTTAAGGGAAATATTCAGAAAATAATCTTATTAATGTAACTTTAGTTGAAAGCTTTGAGAACTTGTAATTATCAACATCAGAAACCAGTAATAGGCATCAAATAGTTGCTATAGTAACAAATGTAACATAATAAAAAGAAAGATACTAAGATAGGATAAACACATTACCACTGAAGAAGCTTCGATAGCAGGAGCAAGCCCAATATCATAAATTGTCACAAGTGTGGTTCCTAACCCTTTAGGAGAGACTGTCAACTGTGTGCACTGCAAACCTGGTGGGGATTGAATAACTTCTGCCACATGAGAATCATTTACAGCAGCCTCCAAGAAACAACTTCCCCCAGTAATTGACAGATTTAACTGACATAAAGCAAGGTAATATTTGTGACATGCTATTTTATTGTTTAGATATTTAGTTACATGCTAATGACATTAAACTATATCTATCTGCCAAACATATGGAAATGCACAATGTCGTTTTCTAGTTAACTGGACATAGAGTTACCAAAGGCCATCAAACATCAGGTCACATTTATTTGACTTCAAAATTTTTGTTTCTAGGCATTAAATTATAATTAAATATACAGTATATTTTGGGTAATACCAAAATGGCAGGTTCTATAATGTAGAATTTTAAACTAAATCTATAGTGAAAGCATGGTAGCAATTCTGCAAAGGACCGGGCAAAAAACCTGTTCTCTCAATTCAGCTATACAAAAATTTCAATATTGTTGCAGTATGCTAATTCTGATAATCAAATAGCATAGCAAGCAATAACCAGATGTTAGCAGCAACAGCAGCCCCAAAAATACTGTTGCAATGTGAAAACAGAAGTCAACAAGCCAGTAAAATTAACCCAAAAGAACATCAAGAAAGCAATTTGTACAATGCTTAATCAATAAATTAATTGACAATATAAGTCAAAGACCGCCAAAATGCAAACAAGAGAATATCTGTAATTGCTGTCTGGCCAGTACAACTAAATTAAAGAAAAATGAAAAGACTACTGGGGAGAAAGGACATGGCCTTTTTGCTTTTTGAGTACATCTCCAACCTTTAGAACAGGTTATAGTCTTGCCCATTATTTAAATTGATCCCTGGTACTAGAAAACCATAAATAGTTCACAAAAATATCATTTCGAGCCAATCTCTTTCACAAGTTTAGCCAATTGTTTAATTCAATACATATACACTAACAGAATGCCACAGTCATTATTTAATAAAAGTTATCTTTGGTGATGGGGCCATTAAAGATGAAATATGGACTTCAAAGGGAAATGAATTAACATTATTTGATTCAAAAAAAGAGGTTGATACAATTATTGGAGGAATTCATCTCCAAGAGTTGTGATTAAAGAAATACGGAGTATTTGGACAAGATAAAAAATGGGTAATGTGGTAGGTGAAGGTAGGAGAAGGAAGTTATGAGAAATAAGTAGCTAAAGAATGAAGTAAATACTGTAGTCACCTTTAAAAGTAGGAAGTAAACTGGAAGAGATCCATGATAGTGGAAGTAACTTAGGCATTTAATTCAAAGTGGAAGCTGATTATGGGCAGTATTGTAAAAGTAAGATAGTGAGTTGTTGCCACAGTCAACAGTCAATAGCAAAGCTCTATATGAAATCCAAGAAATGATTCTGTTAAGATGGCCAAGATTGAGGTGAACCGAGACCCACATATTTTGTGCAAAAATTTAGCATGTTCAATAATATTACCATCTCTACATGAGGAGTACAAACTTCCATTAACAAGACAAAAATAAATAAACTAATAAGTAGGTTTCATTGTTTCTTTCTTTTTTCTTTTAATGTAATGCAAATATGAAGGAAAAGGCAAAAAATCATGATAAGACGCATGCCAAGAATTAACAATGCTGGGTGACAATATCAATAAGCATTAATAGCAAAAACCTACCTTAGCAGTGGGATTGAATACTATCAAGTTGAACTCTGGATTGACTTTTAATGTAGAAACGAGCTGCGTATACAAAAAAACCAAAGTAAGAAATACTAGACAGTTAAAATAATAATTGGCAATTCATACTAATCACAACAGAGATCAGATATCTGACTCCCAAAATTTTTTATTTAGAAAAAAAATAGAAGATGGAAATCTATCAACTCTTGCAAAAGACATAAACAAGAGAGCACACCTGTAAGCGTATAGCATCTGTGAGAGCCATTTCCAAAGTTGGTAAGCGATTAAAATTATGACTAGCTTCAATATCATGTAAGCCAATAACAGCAGCACGAACGATGCACTGACAAACAAGTATATCAATAACTCAATTAACATATATACAGAATCAAGTACAAAGTCTTTTCATGTGTATCCAAATGTATGCATTTGGGAAACATGCTGCAGTTCAAATTCTCATGAATAAGTGAAATAGAAACATGATTGGAAAATTAAAAAAATAATATAAAGATGAAAGCAAGTTCAGGCAAAACCTCTCCTGATTCATTTTGTAACACCAAAAACCTCTCCCAACTTGACTTAGACCACTTAGATTTATCTGCAGAATGCCAATATGCTAACCCTTCACAGCCATTCAATTCCCATTTCAAAGGAAGAGAAGATGAATTTGCAAAAGCTTCTCTGGAACCATCAAGGCCAACGGCAGCTATCCGAATAGTCTGCCCATTTGCCACTGTAATGGGACTGGCATGGATTTGCCCTGTGCTATGGTTAGCAAGAGCTGCAGTCCTTATAACTTCATGTCTGTTAACTGAAATATGGCACGGTCAACCAACTAACTGGAAAAATATTAACATTATCATGTATTTGTGAAATATGGACAACCATACCAGGTTCATCAACTATGAGAACAATTGAAGAAGGAATGCTGCATGTAAGAGACAATATAACTTCTGCTATTGCTGGCAGTGGGTGGTCATCTCCAACCATATTTCCGCGTTTGAAAACCAATTTCTGAGAGATTATTCAAATCAGGCAAGAAATAAAGCTATAAAGAACATAGAAGTTGATTCAAATGCACAAGGGAAAAATAACAATTTTTGTAGTGATGGAAAGTGGAAAACTCACAAATGTTCCCAGAGTTTGGCACAACACTCTATACATACTTTGATACCCCCCTGATACTGGATATACAAGAACACTATCTTCAGTGTCAGATTGTTTGTGATCCAATATTTCCACAGCTTCAATGAAATCAACCTCTTTATCCCAAGGTTCAGGTCCACCAAGAAGAATAACATCCAAACTCGTTCCAGGGGCAAGATATAACATTTCCAAACTTTCCAGTTGATTACTCGCTTCAACCTGAGCCAAATCAAACCAGTACCCACCAAATTGGTTTCCATCACCCACTTGACGCACAACAAGTGGCAGATACGCAGCAATACGAGATGATGTTTTCAAGATAATACTTCCATGAAAAGAATGACCATGGTGGTCATAATCTTTTGATAGAGCTGCGTGCAGGATGGTCTGACCAGAAGCAGAAGCATACACATGGGTCCATGAGCATGGAGGACCGTAAACTGAATTATGCAAATCCACATTTCCTAGATTTTCTAAAATAGGTGGCTCTTTTGTTGCATTGACAATAACAAAAGATTCACTTCCAGATTTCCATTTCATGGCTGAGTGAAAAGCATTGCAACGATAGAAAAAGTCCCCTGAAAATGTGGAAAAACCAGTTACTCCAACATCAATAGATAACAAAAATCATTTGCAAGTCAATTTAAAGGGAATGTTATTACCATTCATTGTTTTCATGGTCACAGCAGCATGAAGATCTGATCCTACAACAGTCTCTACAGGGAAGTTTTGCAGCATAACCAAGGATGATGGAATAGAAACTTCAACAACCACCTATTGGAAAAACAAAAGGGATTCTTAATTCACTGCAACAATACTGTCACCACCACCTATCCCCAAGCAAATGCTACAAATAGAGGAGGCATACACACACCCACACTAATTGATATTTGATTGCAACAAGGAAAAGTGGCGGTTGACCCAAAGACCAATTTTTATGACCTTGTGAGATTCATCCTCAAAAGCTAGCTACTGATATTAAAGGGCAAGAATAAATATAAACCCCACAAATCAATCCCTTGTTTCTTATTTACTGCAAAAAAAAAAAAAAAAAAAAATTCCCTAATTTCTAATGCAGGATCTAAAACTCCCATATCTTTTCTTGCACATCTAATCCTATAATTCCACCATGCTTTGCAGGCCTGAAAGTCTCATACCTTGCCTTGCAACTAGGATTCTATGACACCATTCTTACAACCTTGCAAGAAGCATACCTCAAAACCAGTAGTTCAGGTTGGAGAAAGCAAGTTCATATAAACCCATAGAAACCCATACTTCTGATGTGGGATCCAAGGTAAGTCACATATCTCAATCTTACAACTAGGCTCTTAACATCCTCAACCTTAGGTTCAACGAACAAAACCACTTAATCATCTCAACAATTAAAAATAAAATATGTGATGTGCTCAAGAAGGTTTGAGAGGAAAGCAAAACAGATTGGATGTGATGGATAAATCTAATTGTCAAAAGTACAATATTGAACAAGATACAACCAACAATAACTTCAAAGTCCCAACTTCATGTTAAACAAGCTTAGTGTGTAAGGCAGTAAAAACCCTCTGTAAAGCATCAAGACGAATATAGGAAGAAGAGATAAACTAGCAACAACAAAAGATGGAGGAGAGCTACATGTAAAATCCCTCAAAGAAATCTAGGGTAACATCTATTTGATCCTCATAGATCTTTTGCCTTCCTGTCTAGGCAATAAGTTGAAATTCTCATAATTCATCACAAGTGACATAATCCAGTTTCCATTACAGTAACTTAATATTCAAAACAAGTTAAGAATGTTAAGGAATTACATCACTCCAATGGTTTCTAAGCCTCCCACAGCACATTACTCTAGATCAATATAATAAGAATGAAACCAATTGCTTTGATAGTGTGACTTCAGTTCAAGAGGTGTAACTTGGATTATTAGTACCTAGAGATCATGGGTTGAATCACCTTTTCAAAAGATTGAACAAATTGAAAATATATAAGTAAAGAGAGTTATTAATTATAACATAGTACCATAATATTGTTACCTCATCATAATTGAATGAATCAAAAGCAGACACTACTCTGACTGTTGCTTTACCAGGCCTCGTTACTCGAACAATCCCTGAAGTACATATTGATACAATAGCCTCATCTGAAGAAAACCACAAGTAGTCACTGGATGCATGTCCACAGCCTACATAACACCCCAGCTTTTGTCAATTATCAACATCAACAGTACTCTAAATATGCACCTAATTACAGTTGCATATTGCATATATACAAAACTACCAACCTCCAGTAGCCTTTAGCTCCAGCTCTTGGTAAACACCAGGGGCCCAAGGGAGGAGAATATTTTCAGATGTTCCACTTAATCTATCCAAACTAAACTTCACTTGATCACAAATAACTACTTCTTGCACAACCTCAATAACCTATGAAGAAACCAATTCCAAAGTTTAACGATCACTAAACGGAGGAAGGAGAACCTCAGGATTACAGAAGGGGAAAAAGAAATAACAAGTGCAAAAATATTTTTAAAAGAACAGCATGAAGCCTCACTTCCTTTGTCTCCTGATGCCCACTAAAATAAGTCAAGGAAGCTGCAAGTTCTCCCAGCCCCTGTGAAGTTGCTTGCAAGATCCTAGAATTATGCCATCCATATTTGGCCTCAATATCCTCCGACAGCAAAAAAGTAGTCCAATGACCAGATTGTTTGTCATGCAACTTAAGTTCATCATTCTGCATGATGTATACAGTGTTAAGCGAAAAAAAAAAGAAAAGAAATAACAAGCAACAGTATCAGAATAACTATTACACTTTTAATGATTATCCTTAACACCCATTCATAAGCCTCATATCAGAAGCACTCAATAAGTCATTTTTACACTCATATATGTTAAATCTAACTGTGACCATCCAACAATGGAAGTAAAGCCAAAGAACTTGAGGAAAAAAAACAGAACTTTATGGTCTCTTGTTATTTTTTCAAATGCAAAAGTACATGCTAATGTTCCTCGACTATAACACTTCTAACCTACCATATTTGTATTTTGTATTTGATTACACACCGCGTGGGGGAGGGATCTGTACGTGTAATCCTTGTATATAGAATCATTCAACGTAAAGGTAGAGAGACCTTATTTAAAAATGCATGCAATGAAAAGAAAATACAATTAAAAATGCACCAGAAAAAAAAAAAAAGGACAAGACTGATATAGCAGCAAAAGAAAGAATGCATTACCTTTGTAATATAGATTTCATGCAAATCAAGTCGTCCTGAGAAAACTTTCATTTGAATAAGATATCGATGGCCAGAAACAACATACCAAGCTTCCCCAGATGGAAAGGCTTTAAATCCTTCCATGGGATCATCAGAAACCGACAATGGCGTTATGTACAAACGTAAACTATCAGGTAGAACCACATTAAGAGAAGATATTTGCACATGGCCTGCAACTCTAGTATCTTCAACAACGACAGAGGTTACCCCTAAGTTCATTGCATAAACAAAACCCATAGCAGGGTCCACCTCAGCAACAGAAGAATTCAAAACAGACCAACTATGATGTGGAGAAGGTAGTGTTACCACTGCAGAAATGCCAACAGGAAAGGGTAGTAAGATGATTGATAATAATATGAATAGTAAACTTTGATGTAATTTGCTCATGCAACTTAATAACAGTCTGATAGAGAGAGAATATAAGAATTTGATGGAAGAGAAAGAAATGCAGCAGTGAACCTATGAAGGGAAATGGGGTCATATGAAACCCCTTCTTTTTTATTATTGTCTTTAACTCTTTATATATACATGTATTTTTTCACTTTACCCCCAAACCATAAATTAAACAACTGAAAGAAATAAAACTGTCAAGCCTTCGGAAGGTTAAGGCTAACTTCAGGTTCCATATTACTTTGCATAACCATGGTTATGCAATCAAATTCATCAGGCCTGATGGTGAAAAAGTTAAACCTTGTGGTATATTTCCACGGATAACTTTGAGACTGTAATCAAAAGCAGCACCAATGAGAACAAAAACAGGTGAGGGAGGCTCAAGTGACATTGCCTCTGCCACAGTGAGAACAATCTCATCAGACGTGTTCTTGAATTGTGGCTCAAGCAAATGCACAGAAACCTTTTCATGTCCAATGCCAACCCCTTTCACCACGTACAAGTCTGAGAATACACCCTGCACCAAAAATCATTGAAAAACGGTAAGATGACAATACCAGAATCTGCTATCTCATTGAAATGGCTATTGTTTATATGATATCAACTACTTGAAGACATACGCTATCTTCAAGTTTTATTTGAATGTTTAAGTCCCCACATAGTCCACCACAATCACTCAGGGGAGACTCCTTCAAAGGAACATGAACAAGATGGTGATGCAGTCCAGAAGTTTCAGGCAACAACTGCCACATGAATTGCAGTCCCACCAATGATGAGAACACATTATCTGCAGTACAGATTCACAAGTGAATACCAAAAACATAAAAATGAAAAGAAAAAAAAAACAACAGATATGTCAGTAAACAACCAGGGTGCTGTAAGTAGAAAACTGTCAACCTGAAACAGTGGCTAGCAAAAATTGAAGAATGGATTGTCATCTGACAAAGATATAACAAAAATCTTCCGCAGCAAGCAGTAACTAACTCATACAAAATTAGACAGAAAAACAATTTGGATTCAGCTAATACAAAAATCATTAATTTTATGTGAGAATAAATATTAATTCATCTTTGGTGAATTTCAAATATCATGAAATTAGAAGAATATAAAATTTAGTTTAACCTTTCATTAAAGGCTTTCTGTTCAACAATTCGAAAGGATGGAAAACTAACATTAGCTCTTAAGTAATCTAAGGTCAATGAGGAATTATGACAGCAGATGATAAACCGAAATTCACAGAGAACAAAATGACTAAAAACAAGTGATATTACATAAAAGTACAATCAGAAATTCAAAAATACAATGTACTTGAATTCATTAAAAAAAAATGCAAACACACATATCAATCAATGAAGAGTTCACATACAGATAAGAATTAGCAAATAAAAATACCTTGACTATCAAATGCGCGGGCATGGAGAGTAGCAAGACCATCCAAATCGAGTTTAATAGAATTGTGGAATATCTGAATTCTGGAAATGTTGTCAATAAAAACTTTGCAACGAATAACAATTCCTGAACGTACATCGGCAGCATAAACTGCGGTCTCCTTTCTACCACTAAAAGGGGCAATTGATCTCAAACGTGCACTGGTAGAACAGTGGCTACTTAAGTTGTATTCAGGTAGAACAGATAAAATATCATGATGATCCCATGACCTGCAATGCAATAGTTTATATAAATCAGAAACCTGACATTGGAAGATGAGTAGCAGAAATTTCTCAGTAACTAGCGAAGAAGAAGATACCATTTGAAGCATCCATCACTTCCTTGAAGACGGTACTCAACAGGATGGGTCATTTTAGGAGGCAAAAGTATGTTAACATCAGCAATGTGAGGGCCATAAGCAGACGACGACGCCGTTTCCTCCACCATCAAAACAAGGAGAGCGACCGAAATTAACGTGCGAAGTATCATCTTGGAGTAAATCTAGCAGAAGATTATCTGATTAAAGTAGTAGCAACCACATAGTAATCCCTGAAATCAAGCGACAAATGGAGGGAAATAATGTTTGAAGCTAAAACGGAAAACCCTAGAATCAGGGTTTTAGTAAATTTTTTCTTTTGTGTGAGCAAAAGGTTTTTTTTTTTAGAAAAGGGTTTTTTTAATACTGGTAAGCAAAAGGGTTTTACTTTTAGTAACATTGGAAAATGTTAAAGAGGAATCTCTATTTTTTTGAAACAAATTATATTGTCTTTACATTTTTATTATGATTTAGTTCCACTATTTTTTTAATATAATTTATTTAATCTTTAATTACTGCTGTTATATTAAAAAGTCTTTCATCCATAATTTTTTTAATATTTTGTTTTATCTTGTGTTTTTAGATGTGTTAGAGGTGAGAGGTAACTTTTGGGTGATTGCCAAAATTAGGGTTAAAATAATAAATGTGGATAAAAAATGGTGGAACATTTGAAATGTGTACATATGTGCGGAGTTCGCATTCAATGAATGCGAATGCTTAATTTTAATTAGCAATTTGCATTCACGGAATGCGAACACTAAGTTCGCATACGATGAATGCTAACTTTCAATTTGAAAAATGGGTTCGCATTCAATGAATGCGAATGCTTAATTTTAATTAGCAATTTGCATTCATGGAATGCGAACACTAAGTTCGCATACGATGAATGTTAACTTTCAATTTGAAAAATGGGTTCGCATACTGTGAATGCGAACGTCCTGAAAAGATGGCAGAAAAGGAGGACACGTGTGAGCCATGCAGAAAAAACAGAAAAAGAGTTCTCATATGAAGAATGCGAACCAAAATGTCAATAAATACCCCCAAATAATTCAGAATGCACAAAACAAAAATGAGAGAGAAAAAATTAACGTAGGGTTAAACAGTCAATATTGAGGAGTAGTTATCTTGCAAAATGGCATTTACTTCTCCTTTTGCGTTAAATATATACTGGAGCAGCGAGTTTCCTCTTGTCGACGGTGTAGTCGGTCTAAATCACAGTCGCACGGATGCGACAATAGTCGTTAAATGTGAAATGTCTTTCGATCAACTTTACGAGCGGGTATGCGAAGTATGTTGGGTGGATAGAGCCGTGGTGCGACTAACATTGATTTTAGTGTGGACGGAATATAATGGCTGCAGGCGGTATATAATTTTGGAGAATGATGATCATGTTCTGTTATTATACATGTACGCAATGAACTAGTCGGAATTGTATGTCAGTGCGGAACAAATAGCCGAAGTTCAGGTTTGTACTGTTAATGTTTATGAACAGGTTGCAGCGGGGCAAACAAGCGGCTCTGCAGGTGAATCATGGATCGACAATATGTGGAAGAGGAAAACCAGGAAGTTGAATTACATATTTTCATTCCACTTGAACGGGAGAACGACGAAATTGCGGATCTCCCGGAGGAGGAGCAGCTGTCTGCTTGGAGTGGTTCTAGCAGTGACGAAGAATATGTGCCATCGGATCACAGTACCGAGAGCGACACCGATCCACATTCACGCCGGGCTATTTCGTTTATGGTGATATAGGTGAGGAAGATGAGGAAGATGAGAATACTTCGGGCCTTAAGATGTGAGATGGGAATACGGATAGCATCGACGCGAGTATATATTTCAAGAGTAAGAAAGCTGTACAAGAAGCAGTTCCTGCGTTGTCGTTGAACAGAGGCATGACGTACCGTACATTGGAGAGCAGAAAGACGACATGGGCAGTCGAATGCGTAACTCGAGGGCTTAAGTATCCCCGGGAACAATTGCACGGGATATTTTGCTCGTGGATTATAAGAGCGTCAGAGCAGCGAAATTTAGGCATCTGGAGGATGGTTAAATGGGTAGAGGATCACACCTGTGCGGACGCGAACATTGGTCGAGAGGACAGAAACGTGACCTCGAAAAATATAGCTACTCTTATTATGGCTCCTATAATGAAGGAACCGGGGTACAAGGTGAAACATATTCAAACGGCAGTCCACAACCATTTTCAGGTAAATTAATTTATTTTCATTATATTTATTTATGATGAACCATAATTAATTTATATTTATATAATTGTTTTTTTATTTTTGTTAACGATTTATTATGCATCTCATTTATTAATTTAGGGTTTACCATATATTTATTTGGGTTCTGAATGATGTGTTTAGGTTAGGGTGAATTATAAGAAAGCTTGGCACGGTAGAAGAAAAGCGATTGAGGCAGTATTCGGAGCCTGGGAAACAAATTTCAGGAAATTGCTGAGATATATGGCTACGGTCCAGGCAGCGAATCTAGGCACAGTCGTGCAGTATAAATTTCAAAGAGGAACGGAAAATAGTGACAGACGTGTCTTTAGATATGTGTTTTGGGCGTTCGGGGCATCTGTGCAGGGTTTCGAAGCATGTCAGCCCGTTCTGTGCAATGATGCAACTCACCTTCGCAATTCATTCAAAGCAAAACTGATAACAGCAGTAGCAAAGACATCAAACAACAATATTTTACCGGTGGCCTTTGCAGTGGTGGATGCTGAGACAACCCACAATTGGAAATGAGTGCTGAAATATTTAAAATTAAATGTCCTTCACGACCGGTGTACCTGTATTATTTCTGATCGTCATCAGGGGATTATTTCTGCAATGGAGAAGATCCTGCAGAAGTACCCAGGAGCAGCAGTCCATCGGTTTTGCCTTGAACATGTTAAGGCCAATATGTCGTCACGGTTTAGAGGTGAGGGTTTGAAGACAATCTGTCAAATGGTGGGAACCGAGTTGCAGGAGGAAAAGTATGTGAGTGCATGACAGGCTGCTCCAGAAAAGTCAGGGAGCCCATTCATATTTGCAAGATATACCAGCTGAGCAATGGACTCTTTTTGCTGATGGAGGCCGCAGGTGGGAAATCACTACAACCAATACGGCTACCGTCTGTCTGTTTCCCTTAATCCCAGTCATTAAACATGTCATTAACAGCGCTAATTCACTACGTTCGCAATTCTTTTCGCAATTGACGAATGCGAACACCGTACAGCTGTCCACATTTGAATTTTTAGACCCTATTTTTGTATTTGATCCCGACGGAGAAAAACGAAACCGAACGGATAGGTTGGCAAAAATCTGCTAAACCCGCCTCTTTGCCAGTAGTTAGAGAGTGATAGTTGAGATCGTCTTCTTCGAGTGAAACAGAAACTAGAACATTTTTATCTTCTCCTTAATCAAAAACAAACTTTTGAACTTTTCGGAAGATAAAAAAAAACGAAGAAGATAAGAGAAACCCTTAAAAAACCCATCAAGTAATTGAAACCATTTTGAAGAAGAAACTCTGGTTTGCGAAGAAACCCAGAAATCTCTTTGAAGAAAGCTGCCATTTAACTTGGATTCCAGAACGGGCCTCAGGTAAATCTTCAATTGCGACTGTCTCTACGATATCTGTGTTGTAATTTTGGCTTTAATTCACCATGTCTTATTCCGTCTTGGAAGTCATATTTTTTCCCCAAATTCGAACCTGACTGATTCGTTGTTGTTGTTTTTTGCGTCTCTGTTTTCAAGACTTAATGCTTGATTTCATTTTTCTAGTCTCATTGTGCTGTGTTTTCTTGTTTTCTTTTTTATCGAGTTTCAGTTTTTACGCCCTCATAATCTGGTCTCTTTTAAGCAAATTGATGGTGCTTTAAAATCTACATAATCTATTTAAGAAAACTGTCATACTATTTTGTGGCTGAAATTGATGTTCAGGTTTTGCGAATGATCTTGCTGTGATTCTTGGTTTGATGTATGTTCACTACATGTGTTATTTTGTATTGTTCAATTGAGGACTCCTATCTCACATATAAATAAACTTGGTTTCACATTCTGAAGTTTCCGAGCTTGCGTTTTGAATTCTGAACTTTATGGGCTTGCGACGTTTTCTTATGTTTTAATATTCGAAATCTGTTTTTATCAATTCTGTTCCATTTCATTTTCCAGTGAAGCCTAGTGTTGGTGGCGGAAACCGGATTTTAAGCTAGCTGCTAGAGTCCTTTTAAAGACTGCAAAATCTATTTGAGAAAGCTGGTAAGGTCCCTCTGGTATTTTGTTTTCTCATAGTCATAGGTTAACACCAAGGTTCGAATCTTCATATTTTAAAATATGGATTTTAAATCAAAAGATCCTTAAAACAGTTTCAAAATCAGTTGGAAAAGTTCACTTGGAAATTCAGCTCATGGTTTTGCATCTGCTCTGTTTTATTTGTTTTTGAAGTGCAAGAATCGGTATTCATACTTCAAAATCTGATTTCTAAGCCGACCTGGAACCTGCTTTACATCATGCTTTCATTTTGAATTTTCTCTGTTTTCACGGTTTGGTTCTAAAATCTTTACTTCAACCTTGTTCATGCTTTGGGGTTTTATGTATTTACTCTGATGTTAGATTCCAGTTCTGTGCTCGTTCTACAATTTTAATTATGTTTTGCTTCGCAGTGGTGTTCTGGTCCTGCACGAATTCTGAAAAATCAAAGTTTGCCCTTTTTAACTTCAATTTGCAATTTTGATTTCCTGGTTTTCTTCCCTTGAATCTGCTATTGTCTGTATTTTTCTGAACTTGTTTTCTTCAGCTACGTCGCATTTTGCTTCTTTATTCTAGAATCCTTTCGGTTTTGCTTTGTGAATGCCCTTTAAACATTTTCATGCTTGTTTATTGTCATACTTTGTTATTGTTTTTGTTTCTGAATCTGCTGCTCTAAGAGTTGAGTTATGATATCTTGTTTCTCATTCATGTCTTGCTTGGTTCATGTTGTGGAGTTCATATTTAGGTATGAAATTGCAGTCATCTCAGTATCTTCTTAGGATAGATGGTAGTTTATATTTAGTATCAGGAAAATTGTATTTACTTCTTTAGTTTAATCTAGAAATTGCTTCCTTAGGATAAAATTGTGTTTCACTCACAAAGTTAGGAGTAGTTTAGGTTCTTGTTTCTGTTACACTCCCTTTCTCTTTCAAAATCAAAATGTGCATCAAATGTGAAAAAACTCTATTTTGGAGGATTTGAAGCCTCTCCTTTTAGGTAATTTTCAAATCTATAATTTTATTCATTTAGGATCTCTGTTTAGGGATTCATTTTCAGTCTTTGAAATTGAATTTATAATTTATTTATTTTTAGATTCTACTGATTTACGAATTGTTTCCTTGTTTTGGTTTTTTTTTTTTTTTTTTTTTTTACTGAGTAAGTGTTAGAAAATCAATTTTCTTTGATGTTATCAATTTTGAGGGGTTCTAACTATTTTGGTCATGAAAGTTGGAGAGTTATTAAAATTTTATTGGTCGGTATTGTGTTCGCTAGAAAATTTCAGTTAATTCTGTCATCTGTAAAATTACTGGTCATTTACCATCAGTTTTCTGAATTCAAATTTTGAAAGCATAATTGATTGCTGTTAATTCTGCTTAATTGATTTTCTTGGCAGTCGAAAGATGGATATATTTGTTTGGTTACATATAACTTGAAATTTGTAGACTATGTTCTAAGAATCAATTTCTTCTATTTCTTCTTCTTCTTTTATTATTATTATTATTATTATTATTATTATTATTATTATTATTATTATTATTATTTCACAGGTCTTTGATTTTCCAATGCTATTGGTATCATCAATTGTGGTTCTTTGACTCTTTTGATGAGTATTTGTGGATTATTGTGATTGGAAAATTCTTTCCTTTAAAGATGCAGAGATTCATGAGTTCCTTGTTACCTGAAATAATCTAACTCTTTTTGGACTTTGTTGATGAATTGATGAGTTATAAACTTGTGTGATTTGTTGTTAGTTTTTATTGTTATTTATGTTTGCATTTTGGAGTAACAAGTTTTTATTAAATTTTGTGTATTTTTTTTGTTGATTTTTTATTTATTTGAATGTGTATAATTTGGATTTTTCTATATAGATCACATTACTTTTATTTATTGTAAAAGTTTTATAAGTGAGTTAAAGCGGGAGTTGAGTCTACAATATGATTTTACAGGTCCCTTCCAAATTCTACTTATAATCACAAGTTTGACTACCTTATGTATCGGAAATAAAAGGGCAGGATGTTTCAAAGAATTGTTGGTTCCTTTGCGGTGAACTCGTGATACGTCAGCTCCGAATGGAAATTTTAAAGCACCTTCCCATCTTCCCTCCAAAATACATACTGAAACCTTACCCTCTCTATTCCTTCTCCTCCACTTCATCTCCACCATCCAATCAATCCCATATAGTCTCCACCATTGCTACACTCCTTACACACCACCGTTCCAAATCCCGGTGGTCAAATCTCCGGTCCCTCCTTCAGTCCACTGAAACCCTAACCCCTACACAGTTCTCCGAAATTGCGCTCCAATTGAAATCAAAACCCCATCTTGCACAACGGTTCTTCTTCTTCACTCTAGACAATTCTTCCCTCTGTTTTCATGATCTTCACTCTTACTCTACCATTATTCATATCATCTCTCGTGCACGCTTAAAGGTCCAAGCTTTGTCCATAATAAAGTCTGCTCTAGTTTCGCCTCTTTTGTCTAATTATAGTGATGCACCCGTTAAATTCTTTCAAATGTTGGTGAAAACTTATAGGGTATGTGATTCTGCTCCATTTGTGTTTGATTTGTTAATAAAATCTTGTCTCGAGTGTAGAAAGATTGATGGGTGTATTGAAATTGTAAGAAAGTTAAGGTCTCGTGGGATAAGCCCACAAATTGCTACTTGTAATTTGTTGATTTATTGGGTTTGTAAGTGTAAAGGTTCCTATGCTGCTAATGGCATTTTTAGTGAGATTTTTGGATTGGGAAATGGTGATAGTGAAGTTAAAGTGAGGCCCAATGTACAGAGTTTTAATGCTTTGATGATGGGATTTTATAGAGAAGGTGAGATTGAGATGGTAAAGGTAGTATGGAGCGAAATGGAGAAATTCGGATGTAGTCAAAATGAGTACGGATATAATATTTTGATGGCTTTGTTTTTTGATGAAGGGAAGATGAAAGAAGTAGAGAAGTTATGGCAAGAAATGAGAGCTAAAGGAATCGAGCCTGGTGCAGAAACTTATAATACTATAATTGGTGGATTTTGCAAGGCCGGCGAGATTGAAAAAGCTGAAGAAATTTTCAAAGAAATGGATTTTGGTGGAGGAGAAAGTAGTAGCATTATACTTGAGCACCTAATCAATGGGTATTGTAAAGTCAGGGATGTCGATTCAGCAATTGTTGTATATAAAGATTTGGTGCGGAGGAAAGATTTGAGCCTTGAAGCTTCTACAGTGGGTGCATTAATTGGAGGGCTTTGTGAGAAGAAGAGAGCTTCTGAAGCTTTGGAGCTTCTTAGGACTGCAATGGAAGATGCTTGTTTTTGTCCAAATAGGAGGACTTTTGAGTTATTGATTATGGGGTTGTGTGAGGATGGTCAGATGTCTGAAGCGTTAAAGCTTCAGGCCAATATGGCAGGCAAAGGGTTTGAACCAGATTCGAAGATTTACGATGCTTTCATTGAAGGGTATATGAAGTTTGGAAATGATCGAATGGTAGAAATGTTGAAGAAAGAAATGTCGACAACTCTGAAATAGCTTGAGTTGACAAAGACTACTGTAATCTTAGAATTTGTTAAAATTGATTTTTTTTTGATGGATAAAATAAAGTACAGCAGTATATATATATATATATATATATATATATATAGGAAATATAATGATAATTTTGGTGTTTGGAAGAAAGGAAATGTAAATTGAAAATGTAATATGGAATGTCATTACAAAATTCAAGCAAAGTAACCCATCAATTTCACATTATTCTTCCAACATCAGCTTATTATAATATTTGTGACATTTTTGCGTATGCGCAATTTAACATTTTACATTGCGTTTTTGTGGAAACACAAGTACCATTTCACGGATTGTCAACCCTGAGAATACATGCAAGATACACTGCTAACGAACACTCAAAATTGTAAATGTTAGTACTTTTGCATGTTTAACTCTGCCATTGTTGCACTGCTAAAAATAACTGTCGTTGCAATTCTGTTGGGCTGTATTTGAGTTTTTTTCTTTTTTCTTTTAATATTTTACTTGTTAGAATTTGATAGTGGACATTGATTAAGGAATTCAGGCTCAAATACAAGGCCTTTAAGAGTTTATACTAGAATATATAATGCTCTGAAGGATGATTTAATTTGTATTGGGTTTGGAATTTTGCAAAGATTTATCTTTTTTTCATTTTCATATATGTATTGCAACTATTTCTAATTCATCTCTGTAACCCTTTAGGAACTGTAGTTTGTTATTTTTATTGAATTAGCTAAACAATCTTCTTCATGATTTCATTTTTAACTTAATTTAAACACATATTTCTTCTTCATACATCCTTACAACAAAAAATGTACAAAGTCAATTGACTTGCAAATGTTTAAATATTGAAATAAATGGTGGTTGGAAAAGACAACGTTGCTTTTTAGTAAGCAAATCTTGAATTTCTTATTGGTGGATAAATTACAATGCTATTTAATTTGTATGGTAAAATTTGCAGATTATAATCTACCAATGCCACTCAATGTTACACTAGTTCACAGGCATAGAAAGATTAATGATTTCTACACTGCCCAACTATTGGTTTGGTTGTGCCAAATTCCAGTGCTTCTGCTACATGTTTATATTAGAATTTGTAACTTTTATTTCCTGTATGCAAATCTCAACTGCTAGATCTTACTCTTCTTCTGCTGGTGGGTCAACCCATCGGCCATGATCTTTAATCAGCTGGATCAATGCATCCGTGGCTCCCTCCATTGCGATTCCACGCTTTACCACAGTCTGAAACAGAAATCCAAGCTTAGCAATAGAATTTTGTACATTACCAAAATAAAAAACTTCAAAGCAGGAAAGAATGCAGTACCTTTCCAACGTATAGATCAATCTTGCCAGGAGCACCACCAACATAGCCAAAATCTGCGTCAGCCATCTCGCCCGGTCCATTCACAATGCAACCCATAATAGCAATCTGACAATAGAAAATGCAAGAAAAAGCAAAATGTTAGAAGTCCAAGAATAGAAGTGGATAGTCAGCATCATTTGCTCAAAAGGTTTGGATAAAAATGTTTACCGAGACACCAGGCAAGTGAGATGTCTTTCCTCTTATTTCTGCACTTATTTCTTGAAGGTCAAACAAAGTTCTACCACATGATGGACATGAGACATACTCCTGAAATTAGAAGAAAGTTAAGAAGTGAGTAAAGATAATCATCTCCCAAACAAGCCTTTTTGAAAGGTATGTTACATACTGTTTTTGTATTTCTCATTCTGCAACCCTGCAGCAAGTTGAAAGAGGTATCTCTCAGAAAATCAAAATCCTGATCTGCAGCTTCTAGCATAAGACCATCCCCAAGTCCATCCACTAAGAGTGCCCCAGCATTAGTACCAGCTCCAATGACTAAGTCATCCCTGCAAGTTCACAAGAAAAATGCAATAAGCCCTAAGTACTCATTTCTTGAATCTTGCTAAACTGTACGATAAAAGTGTATCTCCATTACCTGTGCATTGCATTGGGAAAATGAATATGGTGAATTACAGGGAAATTCAGATTGTTGTCTGATAGGAATTCAAACAGCCTGCAATCGACATAAAAATATATTCATCAGTGCCAAGAAAGAGTTGTACTAGGCATTAAAAAATCCTGTTGCCAAAAAGAATAACATAGGTTACCAAGCACACTATCAAGGTCTAGAAAGGACTTAGCACATGCTGTTGCCATTAATATCCTAGGCGCTACAAATAGGCATTTATAGACACTAGTTATCGCAGGTATTCCCTTAACTTAGTTTTGTAGTCCATGCCCTTTTCCCTCTACTCTAACATAGAGGCTGTTTCAATTGATTCAAAATCATGATCTTCTAGTATGAAAGAAGCAACCTTAACATCATGCCAAGGTTTGCCCTTGAGTTAGAGCAAATGGCAACGTAAAAGCTTTCATAGAGAATTGCTCCTCTGCTCTACTTCACTACAATGATCAAATATACCGCTGGTACTTTGCTTATCATATGAATCTTCATTCAGGTCAGAGATTCCAGAAGCACCAGCGGTCTCAATAATGACCATAAAAAACCCATATCTATTATATAGACAGTTTCTTTGGCAGTGGCTTATAGATTATATGATAAATAAATCCAGACTTCAAATTACCTCCTTGCCGCATGCACTCTACCAATTTTTTCTTCTGAAAAAGGTACATCATGAAGAATCATTGTAGCATCTATGTCTTTAAGAATTTCCAATTCTTCATAGGACTCATCACCACGTAGAGACACAACTAAGCGTGTACCTGATAGGTAATTTCAAAAAGCAGTGTTATCAAAATACTCAAAAATAAATGGAAGAAATGAAAAACAAATTTGGACTAGGACAGTGAAAAATTCATCACCTTCTGGAAGAAGCTTGTGAGCATTGGTTGCAATCTCCTTAAGATTTACAAGAACCATAGCATGGGGCAATGGCTTTATTAGCTGCTCTGACAAAGGAGCAATGACTCCCATGCTAATATCCACGAGTCTTTTGAGAGCAAGACGCTGATCACAACACAAACATAAATATCAAGTTATTCTGATTCTTTGTGTGAAAATAATAGCAATACAATCAGGTTTGCTTAATCACAAGATGAGGCCTGCTTTCAGATGAAGAAAGAAATGTTTCAAACAATATAAGAGGATCAAGAGTTTAAGAGAATCTTACAGCATCGCTATCTTCCACAGGTGGGAGCTCTCTCAATAGGATTGAGTCAACTGTTGCCAGGTCCTAGATAAAAATATTTGAGACAGTTAATGGAAAGATTTTAAAACGATTTCAAAAGGAATGCAGTCTTTCAGTCTGCAAAAAGCACAAAAAGTTTAAAGAACAAACCTTAAAGGGCATTCCAACAACCAGTTTTGCTGCAAGTGACTTGTATAGAAGTTCAGGCGCCTGAATAAAATAAAATAAAATAAAATAAAATAGAGAGAAAAGGCTCAGGAAGTTCCCACCACGCAAAAGTGCCCATATTTTCTCCAAAGAGTAGAAAACATAAATAAGAAAAAGGTAGCACCAGTGATTACCTTTAACTGATCCAAGGAAACTGACATAAGTACAGAGCCATCACGGTGCAGAGCGCCTCTATAATCCACCTCCTCACCCTGTAATATATGAAGAATCAACAATCTGACAAAGGCTGAATAAATTAAGAAGAATCTTGTAACATTTCGAGGAAGTTGAAAACTGACCTCCTTCTGTACTGGCAATTGACCAGATCGGCGCTGAAAATCAAAATAATGTCTGTGCTTTTCTTCAAATGGTGCCTGAGGACAGGATAATTTGTTAGCAACATTTATCAGGCTTCATTTGCAGTACTTACACATATAAATTGAGAAATTCATACTAAAAACTTACCACTCCTTGTTGGACTGCAGATGCTCTCATACCAAGTTCGGCCAACCTTCTGCAAGGATCTATCTCTTTCTCTGGTGCCTCTGTAAGTGACACCCTGATAGTATCACCCAAACCATCCTGCATATTCAATGGTGTTCTTAATTTTCATGCCATTATTCAGTTTTTCTTTTCTCGGGTAATATCACTTTTAGTAAAGAATCAAAACATAAGGAATTGTGACAAGTTGAAATATTAGAAATGCTATATATGCAATTTTTGTCGTAAAGAGGATACCTTGAGAAGTGTCCCAATACCAATTGCAGATTTCATACGCCCATCTTCACCTTCTCCAGCTTCAGTAACACCCAAATGTAATGGATAATCCCAGCCCTGAACATACATTTCTGCCACGAGCAAACGGTATGCCTGGACCATGATGACAGGGTTGCTAGCTTTCATTGAAAACACAAAGTTATGGAAATCCAACTTCCGGCATATCCTTGCAAACTCAAATGCAGATTCAACCTGTTGGAGAAAAATCAACAATAGGATTTCAATGAATCTAGTAGTAGAGAAAACATACAGACTAAAAAGCTCAGCAGCATTAAGCACAAGAGAGAGAGAGACTACTCACCATTCCCCTAGGGGAGTCTCCATAATAGCTCATAATACGATCTGAAAGGCTTCCATGGTTTGTCCCAATGCGCATTGCCCTTCCATACTTCTTACATTTCTCAACCAAAGGAGTAAAAACCTGGAAAGATCCAGTCATAAACAAAAGGAAAAATAAGTTCATCTCATCATATCAAAGGGTTGCTGAATACAGATCCATTATTCTGAATAGGGAGTAAGGTAAGTGCAATCCACACTCAGGTGAAGAGAATCAAAGGAGGGATCCATGATCACTTTGATAAGATAGCAGTTATACCTGCTCAATGTGCTCAAGCTCTTTTTGGTAATCGTCATCTGTGTACTCTAGCTTCTCAAACTGAGCCCGCCTATCAGCTGTGATGAAGCGATAGATTAAATACAAGAAAGTCTTACAGAATCTAAAAGAAACATTGAGACTAACAGTGAATTTCATACCAAAATTTCCTGGATTTACACGGATCTTATCAAAGCATTCAGCTACTCGCATTGCAATAGGCGGTGCAAAATGAATATCTGCTACCAAAGGTATATTGTAACTGCAAAAATAGAAAGTTAATGGCATGATCAATGACACAAACCATCAAATAAAAGTCTGTGTACAATAAATCAGACTCACTTTTTCTGAACAAGAGTATTTTTTATGTCAAAGCAAGCATCTGCTTCTCTCTTCCCTTGAACTGTAATCCGAACTATATCTGCTCCCTGGTCTGCGATTCTCATAACCTACCAAAAACCAAACAGCAGAAAATGGTGAAATTACAAAGAAAATTAGAATTTTTACTAAAATTCCAATTGTTAAAAAATCATTGAAACACTGCATATTTTGTCTTTAACTCATCCTCATCCTTTACTCCTTTATTCATTTCCAGTAGAGCACGCCTCACCATATGACAACACCAACAAAAACCTATGATATTCTCACAATACTTATATACGAATAGTGGCATTATGACGAGAGGAAGAGAGCAAGGGGCAGCAAGGAAATATGACATCACATGTCACAGATCTTTACAAATTAGAATCAGGTATGACAGGCAAACTGATGCATCGTACAAAGAGCTGGAGTGAAAGAAAGTTAAAAAACCTGTTCAACTGTTCCAGCAACATCCTTGGTATCAGTTGTAGTCATAGTTTGAACTCTGATAGGATGATCACTGCCAAGAGCGACATTTCCCACCATTACAGTTCGTGTTTTCCTCCTAACAGTCTTATGAATAGATTCACAATACTTCTGTCTTGGAACTACATTCAAAAGAATATTCTTTAGTGAGAATAAATTCAATCCAAACAGCAAAAAGATACTGGAAGATGGTAAACAAATAAATCCCCCACAGTTGAAGTTTAACCACAGTTAACTAATACTATATCAAAGTTCGCTAAACAATGCATTTGTCTTGCAGAGAACCCAAGTTTTTGAAAAAATATAGTAAAAGAAAGATGTCCTTCAGTTCTACACAAACGTATTCCCTACAAAAAATACACAAAGCTGGATAAACCTTCGGATTAAACATTAGTTTCTGTACTGTGGCAAAAAAAAAAAAGAAAAAGAAAACTAAACAGAAGTTCTTTTATGGACCACTTTGGGAAAAAACATGAGCTCTTGACACGTATTTTCTAAACCCAGATTGCTTTTTACCAAGAAACAACTAAACTCTCAAATTAGATTCAGAAACATAATCTTCACAGCTTTTTAAGTTCAATTCTAAATTCTAAGGCACCGATCAGAAAGCCCCAAAGCACTCATCATACACAAAAGAAGGCCATAAATGTTCTTAACCACACAAAAACTTCGAAATAAAATTAACATACAAATGATATGCTACCTAATAAAGGGCTCCCCTCTGAAGCAGGCTGAAGTTCGACCATTTCAGGACCAGGATTCGAGTTCCTAATCATTGAAATCTTCTTCCTACCCGACTTGATCCTTTTCAAATCAACAACTCTCACAAAATCCATGCTTTTTCCGAATCCTAAACTGGATTCTCTAGTCTTTAGACCAGTAAACGAAGCTGGTACAGTCCCAGTCGCCATTTCCACCAAGAATTGAACTCGCTCACCAACCTTCACAATCAAAACAAACAAAATTCAATCAATCAAACACCTCTACATGAATAAACAAACAAACTGACAAGTCAGAATTATAAAATTTTCTAAAAGTTTAAACAGAATCAGATACCTTTAACAGCCAAATTAAAGCTAAAGAACTAATAAAACTAACAAAAGGAAACTTGAAAACGTTGAGAAGTGAAATGAAAGCTATAGGAAATGGTTTAAGCAGAGAAAAAGAGCTTGTTTGATACCTGAAAACGAATAGAATTAGAGAGCGACAGCTGAAGCGAAGGATCTGGAGGAAGGAGAGAACAAGTGGTGGTAATGAGGAGTGTGTTTGGCGGACGAATTTGCAAAAATTTTCAGGCGGATTATTTGTACTTGAAGGGGCAGTTAGAAGAAGCAGACAAAAAACTGTAATATGAGCATCTTCGGATAATTTTTTATGTATAAAATATTTGATTATGGTGTTTTTTTTTTTTTTTTTTTTTTTTAATTATCGGCTGTCCTTAGAAAATTCAGACCTTTTCTATATTTTGGATATTTAATAATTTTCCTCAAGACTTTGGGTTATTCTTTTTTTTCCCCAATTCGTATTGAATTGTTTCACAAACATACTAATTTCCAAATTATCATATGGATTATATTTAAAAAATTTCTAATTTCTAATTTCTATACAGAATTGGGTGAATTATGTATGAAATATTTTAATGAGTATTTAGTGAATATTGGATAATTTCTCTCTCTTTCTATCCTTTCCTTTAAATTTTTACCACTCTTTTATCTGTGAATTTTTTATTAGTAACTATCTTTTTTCTTCAATAATGATTTCAATAATGATATTAATAATAAAAGGTTAAGCAATTAATCAATTAATATTAATAATATTTTTTAATATTAGAGGTGAGATATTTAAAAAAAATTAAATTCTAAAATTTTGCCAAGCCACATATGTGTAACTTCATGAATAATATTTTATCTAAAGTAAAGTAAATTTGATTTTTTTTTTTTGGAAGAATTGAAATTTCAATTGTTAAAATTCTATTTAGTTTTTAATGGAAATCTAATTAGAGTAATGTAAATGGTGTAAATTTCAAATATGGAAAGATAATTTTTTATGGATTAAAAAACTATATATTCTGACACTTATTTGAACGTTTGAGTAATAACCAATGAAAAATTAAGGAGAAACACACTATAAGTGGTTAATATGTTGACCCAATGGCTATGTAGGATCGGGTTCGAAACACTCCTCACCCGTCCTGTGTGCGTGTGTAATATAAAAAGACGTCTAATGGAAAATTGAAAGAAAAAAAAGTGCAATTTATTTGAAGGGCTTAAGTTCAAATGTAGCAAATAAAGTGGGGAAATATGAGAATGGAGGGATCTTTTGAGGACCTTTTCAAAATATTTAACAAGTGTGTCAAATAAAGATAGCTAACTCATTTCCCGCCCCAAATGTCACGTGCCCACGTGTTGGTCTAACTTTAGAGTCTCACTTGGCTGGCTCCGTCGTCACTTATTACTACTTATTTACTCCTCCCTTGAAAATATATATTTTCTTATTTTTCAAATAGATTAAAGAAATCAAACAATAGTTTGAATAACATATTTTTAAAACATAAATCATAATTTGGTAAATCATATTATATTTATTAATAATAATATTATTAATATTATTATTAGATGATGTGACTATATTCAATTTGACACTTATATTATTCTCTAATTGAATTATAAAAATGAGTTAAATATCTAGTCTAATAATTAGTACACTTTGTTGTGATCTACTGATTATGAATTTGAATTCATCCGAACCTATATTGACAGAGGAAAGTTGCTGTTTATTTAAAAACTTGTAAAATCCATATTTTGCTGGAAATAAATTTTGAGCGGAAAAAAATGGTTTGAATGTAGCACTAGAGTGGACCTTCTCTTTCAAAAGGGAAAATATAATAAAGTAGGAGAGAAATTGCAACTTAATTGCCCCACGAAATTCACGTCGTCGTAGATGATATATTTCCCAGAAATATCACATAATTCTTGGAACACTCACCCCTTATGTGAAACATGTTATTCAAAGAAAAATTAATAAATAAATTACAAATGTTATTAAATTTAATTAAGATTAATGTTAATTAATAATTTTATTTCTTTTTGACAGTTTATTCTAGTCAAATAAGGTCACTCTATAAACAATAAATTTGTCAAAAAGAAAATAATACTAGTAATAAACAAATCGCCATTTTAGAGTAAACATGTGTAAGTTAGGGAGTGTATGGAAATTGGAAATATATAGTATTTGTTATCAAATGAGCATGCCCATATTGACCTTGACTAATACATAATTGCATCCTCTCATACTACTTAAAATAATCAAAACAAACCCATCATTATTTTTAAGATTAAACAAATACAGGGTTTCTTTAATAAACTAATTAGGATATAAAGCCTATTAAAAAACTTGTAATCCCAAAAAAAAAAAAAAAAAAAAAAAAAAAAAAAAAAAAAAATTTTGCAAACAAAAGAAAAAAAAAAAAAATATATTTGGGGGTTTTTTTTTTTTTGGTCTAATAGGTGTTGTTAAATAATTTTTTTGAGAATAATTTTTA
>CANUEY010362365.1:0-33782 GCA_948099555.1 Croton setiger
TATATATATATATATATATATATATCTTTAATTAATCAATGACTTATAATGTTAAATCTCTAGCCAAATTAGTCGTAACTATTGATATTCTTCAAATATGATTTGCCTAAACCATTGGGTACAATATACTAAAAGACAAAATTCGACCTTCAATTAGATTTTAGTAATCTTAGATTAAAAATATATAAAAACTGTTGTATAGTACCATTTTAATGCAGAAAGCCTGCCTTTCGAATTAGTCAAGAAATAATTAATTAATCCATCCTAGAATCTAGCATTATTAACTTAGAATTAGTGATTAATCAAATCTAATCAATTATTAACAACTTTATAATAAGCCCTCTACGCGAGTTAATTACAATGAGCATTTTCCTCCCCTTGTATTATGGAATATTTTTATCACAAAATTTCAGCTTAAAAACACCTTCAAACCCACCTCCCTTTCTTAACACTCCTACAGACAAGTTTCCCCAACAAAAAACTTGATTGAGAAAGGGAAAGAGAGACTCAATGGCTCCTTCTCTACTCAATCTAACAACCACCCTTTTACTTCTGCTGCTACTACTAGCAATGCATGCTCAGAACACCACGCTAGCCATCGAAGAAGACAACGAAGAGTACGTTCTAGATTCTCCATTGCCCAATTTTACATCAAGAAGCAGGTTCTTGGCAAGAGTTATTAAAAAGGGTATGCATTGTGATCCCTTAAACTATAATATATGTAATGGAGTATATGCAAATAATGGAACTAGCTTACTCCACTGCTGCAAGAAGCATTGCCGGAATGTTCTTCGAGATGAAAACAACTGTGGCGAGTGCGGTAATAAGTGCAAATTCGGTGAGCATTGCTGCCATGGAAACTGTATCAGTGTTGCTTATAATGCAAATAATTGTGGCAAGTGCGATAACAAATGTGCTCCTGGAGTTCCATGCAATTATGGATCATGTGGGTATGCTTAGAACATATTTATATATATTATTACTAATTTATATATATAAATATACTATATAAATAAAGAAAATTATAGTTTGTTATAGATTACTTTTGTTTTGAATGTATTGTTTTTACAACAGAAAGTGAATGTGAAGGTTTTCTTTTTTTTTGCTTCTACTTACAAGATTCAGTATCTATTTTCTTTTAGTGGCTTACTTATTATTCAAAACTAGATTGAATAATATGAAAGTTTAAGATTAAATTTTGCAAGATCAGTTTGCAGGATTGTTTTTAATAGTAATATATATGTTTGAGTAGCAGAACCTCGACAGTTTTACCATTTATACTGAAGAGGGGATGAGTTAGTTCATGCTCAGTTGCTTCTTTAATTCATTATTGAGAAGGCAAATAAGCTCGAAATATAGAGATATGGAGATTTGCCATTTGAAAAGAGAAAACAACACCAGAGGAAATTTTTAATGCGGCAAGATGACACAGTTTGCTTCCATTCTCCTAGAACCAGACACGTTTCAGGAACCGGTGACACAGTTTGCTTTGGTTCCATTCTCCTAGACCCAGACACCGCTCATGAACCTGGTTCTTGAACCGATGGTGTACCAAAAACTTGAATCGGAACTTTTGACAGTTCGTGAACCAGCAGTTCCAGTAATGGTTTGACAGATGGTTCAAAACCGACTGTTCAAACCTCCTGTTTAGGCACGGTTAAAGTCAGTTCAAACTATCAGTTCCAGCCAGTTCACAAATTTGTTAAATCTGAACCGAACCAACCTTTCACGGTTTGAGATCGGTTCAGCACTATTCAAGAACCTGCGGTTCCAACGGATTGAATCCCCATGACCAGTCTTCCATTCTCCACGTTTGGCATCAATGTTATTTTTGCTTTTGATTATTCTCCAACTTAAAAAAAAAAAACTGTATCTTGAAAATTGAAATTTATTAATAAAGCAAAGCAGTTGTTTTCGCTGATTGCAGTAAATTGTTATGAGTATCAATCAAATTCATAGACATGAATTCTAAATAATTTCTATATGATTTCTAAATAGAATTACTTTGTAAAAGAAAATCTTGGAAATGATTTCTACAAATTCTTAAATGCAAGAAAACAATAAGAATGATGTTTGAGAATGGGAATTAAATAGAAGCAATTCACATTCACATTGGAGATGCTTTTAGGATGTGCAAATGAATTCTACAGAGGGGTTTGTTAACTAACAAAAGCAAAACACATGTAGTTGATACATCAAAAACCGAATGGACAGGATAGATCGTCATATGTTTAAAATGTATTGCCCTACAGAATAGAGGAGAAAAAGAAAAGAACACAATTGGGGAAATGTAAGGAAATCTAAGGTTATGAGTCATGGAGACATCAAGTGAACTGAATCAGTACCCGATACAGATGTAATTCTCTTCCAAATGCTGCAATTGAAGCTTGCTAATCATTTTTTAATGTAAGCTTTTAAGTCAGTACTGCGTGATTGAAGGTAAGCTTTTTACTTTTAAGTCAGCATTTAATGACAACTTTGGCTCTGATCTACTTCCCGTGCTTGAGGTGAAAAGAAAGTTGCCATCTTTAACTTACTGACTGGTAAACCAATGAACATGAATTTCCACTACTTGTTCCTCAAAGATAACGAATGAGCTCAATTGCAAATTTTCCTTTCTTTGTATGATTTATTTCTCCTATCTGATAAATTAGAGTAATCCAAGTATCAGAATGATTATCTTTTTTTTTTTTAAAAAAAAGTAAATTTGAATGAAAAGCTCAATACATTACCTTTAACCTTCCTTTCCCACTAATTGAAACGATATCCCCAGTTTTCAGCGTAGTATTATTTTTTGTGATTGGTGCCCAATTCACACGCACATCCTTGTTACTGCAAGACGGAAATGTATTAGTTTTTACACAAAATTCTACAAATACACATATTGCTAAATCATGACACTGATCCATGGAATGGCTGCCATCTTGATGTAAGGTATCAAAGTGACCACTTCAGTCAGTCTATGGAAACAAATTGTGGCACAGGCCATTCTAAAGTCTGCAAAAAGCTGTCTTCCCATTGTTTTCGGCAGAGTTCTCAATAGTTTATTTCATGCAGTTTCCAAATAAGCATCAAACGAAAACTAAACAAAGCAAATTGGCCACACGAAAATCCCATGCCGTCATTTGTTGTGTGGACCATAACTGCCAATAAAACGATTTGGTAAAATTTACAATCTTAAGGATGTTAAGAATTACTTCTCTGTGCATCCAGATGGTCCAATAGTGCAGAGGCTAGAAATCCAAAAACATGACGCTTGGGAACTAGGGAATAGCATCACCAAATGAAAAAGACAAATATAGTGTTCTATTTTGTGCCCTGATGACCAAAATTACATCATTTTACCAGTAAGCAGTGACTTTCATAAAGAAATGGGAAATTAAATCTCTTAATAAATATAACAAACAAAAAGATATTCCACATTTCAGATGGAAGACAGGAAGAGGAAAGAAATCAAGTATTTAATATGGATATGTGGATGGAGAATTGAAGATGTGTCTCACTAAGCAGCAAAAATAACAATTTAGGAAGTAATTATAGCAAACCAATGGATAAATTCCATTCAAGGAAAACAGGCAGTACCTAATCAAATCCACTAGTTTTGATCGGGAAATTTTGAATCCAGCACTAGCTAGGGCATCAACCCTTAGTGATGATTCTACTGTTTTAAATGTCTTAGTCCTGCAAACAGCAAAGGGTGCACAATGATCAACTCAAGCCAACAGCAATATGTTCAGAATTATGCAAACGGATAACAACCTTGGTGGCTCATATTCAAGAGCAAGCAGTGGGATCCTTGCACAAGAAACTGAAACATTATTAACCTGCAAGATACAAGAAACAACACAATAGATGAGCATTAGGTAGCATCACATCAAATGCTACCAAGTGTAAATCTTACAGGAACCCTTTTTTTCTTAATATATGTACATTCTGAGGAATAGGATAGCTGAGAAATGTCACCTTAGTCAAAAAATCTTCCAACAGCAATTTTTTTTTTTTTTTTCATATCATGATTAACACTACAGTTTGGTAAATTCGAACTTTCTCCAATTAAAATATGGAGCCAATGGTCATAGAATTCCTATGACTGCAATACTTAATGCAATAAAATCATTAAAGTAGTACTAGAGACAATTACTGTAATAATGTTCATTATGATGTATTCTATACAGGAAACAAATATCTTGTTACATCAAAATCCATAACTTGGAAATATGATAGCATCCATATTTAGTAACTTCAAGAAGTCTTCTAATACCTTGTCCATTGATGACATGATAAAGTCAACAAGTTCTGGAACGAGCAGTACTTGAGCCCCTTTCTCTCCCTGGTAAACATTAAAGCAAAATACAAAGATTTATAAAAGTTAATTTATCTTAAGGCGGCTCCTAATTTCTCTTTCTTTGGTCCTCAAGTTTAGTTTGTTCTGTCCCTCAGCTAAGTAAGGCCAGAAAAATATTATCAATCACATAAATGAAGAAACTACTAGGAAAAAAATTCATTTTCACTCCCTCTTTTGTCTTGAATTCTCATTCCATGCTTACAAAGTATTAGCTTATTCAACTCTGCAGTCTGCAACTATTACTTAGAATTTGCACAATACTTTTATGATATTTGCAAGTATGGTCAAGCAACCCTTTGAATCAATGTTTAGCTACAATTCTAAGAGTGTATGCAAACCCAAACCTAAGGAAAAGTAACTATCTTCACTAATACAACACTAAATAAAGGTAGATAATTTTCTCATTTGCCAAAGGTTACGGATTCCTAGATATTACGAAGAGTCTTGAATGACTAATGTTGCTTCTAAGTAAGGACCTAACGAATTTTGAATAACAAAGTCATAATAAAATGGCTAAAAATAGGTTTAGATAGAATCTCAAAAATACTTTGATAATTATACCTGCAAGATTATATCCCCAACCTTTTCTCTAGAGATCCCTGTACCTAAAATTGCACCAAGGAAGTCACCATGAGAACAGGGTTGGAAAGCAAAGTTACCTGTAATGCTGGAAATTATAAAGATATTAACGAAATCTGAACAATCATCACAAAATTCAGGGTGTATTTCTAGTATGTTAAGCAGATGATACAGTGCAACTTACCTTAATGCTGCAATTATATCTGGATCATTTGTTAGAGTGTCTGGATGACCAAGAGAAAGCCTGCAACGTTCAGCCTGAGAAGTGGGGGATATAAGCAACCAATAAATAACAAAGATGAAAACAAAAGAAAGGTCATTTATTTCAACCTGAGGATACCCTCCCTGAGTAATTGCTTTAATGTCAGCTAATTTTCCCAATACAAGCAATGTCTCCTTCAATGTTGGAGGGGTAAGAAAATCTGTATGCAGTACTTCTCTTCTTGATGATGCCCGTTTAGCCTGCAAAAAGCAAAAATATAAGGCAAATTAAAAGCTGAGCAGAACTAGTAGATGTTTTGATTTATCTTTTATGCATAGCCTTAATTTAGACAGGAAACAAACTTGGTTGATTTTTTTTCCCCTATCCGAGAAGTGAAATAAAGACAGGGCACAATTAGAAGCATATACAGTTAGGAAATGATATCGCAAGGACAAAAAAATACCATGTCAAGGATATACTTCACTTCTTCAATGTTACTTCTGTCTCCTACTCCCTTGAGTAAATCATCAACTTCCCCCTTCATAGCTTGTGCCAAGTGACATATCCCTAAGGTCATAAAATAGTTATTTACAGATGTAAATAAGGTCATACGGATTAGGTATAATCACAAAGTTACAAACATCACCAGTCCAGAAACGGTAACAAAGGTTTCATGAAAGGCGACATATTTGTAATGCAAGTGAGTGTCCTCCCAATTCCACTGTTGTGAAAGATTATGATCCAAGAAATTATCAATGATCCCTTGTCCAACACATACATACGAGTACAAAAGTAACTTTGAACCAATGCAGCATCCACTTTGGCACATAATATTAACACTAATTTGCCCGTTATCTCATTTTTTACAACAATTTCTACCAATACTCACTTAGCTAGAAGCCTCAATATAGAAAGCTATAATCAACTCTACATAATCAAAAAATTTCAATTTTTTTTTCCTGACCAGATCAAATTGAAGAACTTTTGTGGAGCATTTCAACAAACATCAGGTAATCAACCAAATATTAAAAGGAAAACCAAACAGAAGTGATTTTTAATAGATTCATGAATATAATTAATACAAAGAAATATTTCTGTGCTCTCAATTGAAGGAATATATACGCATAGGTCATGAATAGTCTAAGTGGTGAACCTGAGTTCCGCATAGGAGGAAGAAGAGAGGAAGGCTTTCCATAGGAAGAGAAGACGGGGTTTCTACGAAGAGAGAGAGACAGTGCTAAAGCTTGAAATGCTCCTCTGAAAACTCCGGTTGTCGTTGCAGTCCCAGCAAGAGCCATAGCCATTGTTAGTGCCTTAGTGGTACAGCAGAATTAACATGAATGAAGGTTGGTTCTGTAATTGGCTCTAAAACGACGAGATTTTACCACTAGATGGGTGTACGCTGAGGCTTCGCCGGAGCGTTTGAATGCGTTTTGATTAAATATTTAAGATTAAATCATGACTTAATCCTTGTATTTTGAGTATATTAGACATTTAGTTCCTTCATTTTAAATATTATATTTTTTGATTCTTATATTTTATAATTATTAAACACTTTAGTCCTTTTTTCAAATAAATCGTCAAAGTATTAAACTAAAATTTAACATAAACTTAAGCATAAACTTAAGCATTGTATATTTTATAGGGGTCAAAATTAAAATTTCCAACCCAAAATCCGACTTCCATTTCCATTTCCGGTGACAATAAGATAAATGAGTATACCAAATCAAAATTCTCAATGCGAAAATTCATAAATGTACTTATTTTCAACCTCCGATCACTAGAAAGTCTCGAAAAATGTAATTAAAAAAATCTAAGTTTTAGAGGGAAAATATCGCTGCAACTTTAACTAACGAGCGCGGAATGCTCCAGTGACCAATTGAAGCTCAATTGGTGGTGTTGGATTTGTCTCAACTCAGCTTTCCAAAGATCCAACGCGTGTCAAAATCGAAGCTTTGAGGTGGCAATAGCAGCCAATCAAAGTTTCAGTTTTAGACACAAAATTTCGGCAGAAACTCTGATCGGCTGCCACCGCCAGCTTCAAGCTCCGGTAATGACACGCACCAAACCGTTGGAAAACTTACTTCAAGATGAATCAAGCGCCAGTAACCGTGCCTCCATTGGTCGCCAAAGCACTTCGCATTTGTCTATCAAAGTTCTGATGGTATTTTAGTTCTCTAAACCCATATTTTTCAATCGCATTTTTTGTGACTTTTCGGTGATCAGATGTTGAAAATAAGTAGATATTATGAATACTCACGTCAAGAGTTTCAATTTGGTATACTCTCTTCCCCTTTTGTCATCAGATTTAGATTTGGACAATTTCAATTTTGGTTCCTATAAAAATATATAATATGGTGCTTAGGTTAAATTTTAGTTTAATATTTGAGAGAATGACTAAAGTATTTAACAATCACAAAATATAGAAACTAAAAAATATAATATTTAAAATAAAGAGAATAAAATATCTAATATAGAGATTAAATCTAAAAAAATTATTCTAAAAAAAAATTATTTTAAACAAACAAGTAACAAGTATAAAATTAACATTTTTAAAATTACTATAAAATTATAAATAGAATGATAATAAACTGAAATATATGGCATAAGTAAATTGATATATGATGTCAAGTTTGAAATGTTAGCTAAATGTGAATTCTTTATTTTATATTTATCAATATAGTAAATATATATGTATTTTTTATAGTAAACATATATATCATATTTATGGAAAGCAAGTACTAGTATTAAAAATTGAGGTGCATTGAGACAAAAGTACATTTCTGGCAAAAGGAAAAGATCTACTATCAAATCTTAACTACACAAACCAAAAAGCTGTCTCGAACTTGAACCATTTTTGCCTGCCTTAAACGACATACATTTCCAACTTCTAACCATAAACTGCAAACCTGAAATGGGAATTTCCCTATCAAAGAAAAAATTCACATGTTTTATTAACCTCAAAATTAACTCCTAATGTAAAAAAAAAAAAACAAACCAAATGTCACATTCCTTACTACTAAGTATTTTTAAACATTATGAGCTTTGAGTCCATCCTGTGACAGGATGCAAAGAACAAAAATTGTCTTAGTTCATTCTTCTACTACAGGCCTATCACCTCGTACTCATCAGGCGGAGAACTGTCCACGGCTCTTCTATTAAATCCCCCCTCTTTCACTTCTTCAGTTACGATACAAGTATCCAACCACTGCCAACACCAGCAGCATCAAAGCTGCTGCTGCAGCCCCACCCCACATCCAGTAGTTGGTTGACTTTCTCTTCCTCAAGATGGCTTTTGGTAGCGAATCAGGACCCCTTGGTCGAGTCCTGTACCTGACACTGTTCTCCTTTCTCACCTTCTCCTTAACAGGCGCTGGAACCTCATCGTTAACTTCACCATTTTCGGTCTCTGCTGCCTCTGCAACTGCTTCATCTGGCTCCTCAGCATCACCTGAAGGTGCAGACCCTCCAGCCTTCTTCTTCAATTTCTTCTCACGCTCCTGTAAGTACACATTAAAATAGTTTCAATGTGAACGGACAATAAAAAAGCATACAGTAAGCAAATATCGGAACAAAGGTAATAAGAAATAATTTCCTTGAGCTTTTTCTCTGCTTCCTTTTGAGCTCTTATTGCCGCTTTAGCTGCAGCTTTCTCAGCCAGTTTCTTCTTCCTCTCCATGGCTTGTTTAGCTTTTAGCATCTCTTCTTCTCTTTTAAGCTCCTTCAACTTTGATTCATCAACTGCTTCCTTCACAGGAGCACTCTTTTCTGACACATAGATCTCGTCAGCAGCTACATCAGTATGGTCTGACATGGACTTCAAACCAGTATTACTTGATTCTTTTTGGACTTTCTGGGTGTCTGCAGTATCCTTTTGCAGAGCAAGTTTTAGTTCTTCTTTCACTCGTTTCGCATTAGGTTTAGTTGCTGCTTCTTGTTCAGATGGTGCCGGTGTCTCCACCGCTAACAATGGCTTCTCATCAGGGTTTCTGATTCGCCCATCCCTACTCATCTGGCGCATGTCAAGAGATTGCAAAATTCTTTTCTCATAATCATCACGGAAGGATTTGTTGCTGCTCCAGAGAGACATAAACTTCTCAACCTGGTTTAGAATAAAAGAAGACAAGATTAGTATATAGCAGGAATATTCAGGTATTTTATATGTTCTAGAAAACAAGTACTTATTTAACATACCTCTTCATAGGCCAGCTTCTCAAGAGCCTGCACATCTTTCTTCGTAGCAAGATCTTTAGCTTCAGTCATAACCTTGCGGCTATTGTAAAAGTGAACATTCTGATGGAGAGAGGAGATACATACATCACAATGTGAAAAAAACTGCAGGCTTCATCCCACAAGATAATTTTTTACCCCACAGATGACCAGCACAAAAATTATAAAGGTACAAATGGATGAAAGGATCAACACGAATAGTCATTAACATTCTATGCAAATTAGATCCAGCACGTATTTCTTGCAGAAGAGTATTCCCTTTTGATAGATTTTTTAGCTTTTGAATTAACTAAGAAGCAATGTAACAAAAAGATATTGACCCATGATTCCTGATTGATAGAAACCAAAGCTAGAGGACATAGTTCAGAATTATTCAATATCATGCAATAGGGAGACAACATAGTTGCAAGTAGTTTGATGTTTCGCTAAGACACGCAATCCAACCAAGTCAACTAACAGCCTCGTACCAAAATGAAGCAGACAAAGTGGAGAAAAATTGTAGACCAAACACGACAAAGGACGGAGGAGAGACGGACAGTGTGCTGGAGTCACTGCAGAACCATGACACAAGAAAGATAACAATAAAACGAAAAGAATGGAAAAAATTGGAAAAAATTAAATACATAAACTTTGTCTTTCGCCAATGATATGTGCAGGTCTAGAAGATATCACAATCCTAAGTACGGAAGAGTGTATCTTTTTGTAAACCTGACCCAACAAGTGCACAACTTGACCAAAGCATGAGCAGGCTTCAATTAGAACACTGAGTGACTCAACCAAATCATTCATTAAGAACTTTATGGATAAAATCTTGAGTTTGTTTCTACATAAATACAAAGAGAGAAAAAAAAAAGAGCCAAACAAATACAAAGTTTGAACCACTGCAACAAATCCTGAAATAAAATAAACATACCCCATCATCACGCAGTTGCCTTAAAGACTTTATATTTTCAAATGCTTTGTCCCTCTTCACTGTAATGGCTTCCAGATCATCCTGTAAAGACTTGATTTCAGTATCTAATGCCTTCACTTTTTCTTTTAGTTGACCAATTCTTGACCCAACTGCCAGTTTCTCCTTTCTTACTCCATCCAAGTCAACACCCATAAGCTACAATAAACATATATATCTTCTTAAGTTACCATATGCATATACACGATAAAAAATATTTCAATAACAGGGAGAAGTAAATGAAACCACAAACTTTCGATACATAAAAATCAGAACTTGATATCTCTTACTTTGACCTGATCTTGAATAGCTTCTTTCTGGCCCAGAGAATCCTGAATCTTTGCTCTCATAGCAGCATTAGCAATTACTTTTTCCCTTGTCCCCTCGAGCTGTTTGATCTCTCTAAGTATTTGCTTTTCCTCATTCAATGAGATGCTCTCATGTTCAATGTGGTACCGCATCGCATTGATCTAGATTACCAAACAAACAAACAAAAATAAATAAATAACAAAAATGTATCAAGGGAGCAACAAATTTGTGCTCAAAAGAAGCCAACTGCAATGTGTAACATACTTGATCATTGAGCTCTTCCTCAGATGAACATAGACCGCCGCGGCCTGGATTGTTAGTGTTGCGTAACTTTCCCAGTGCCTGCTGCAGAGGTTCTATTTCCTTTCGTTTTTCATCAACTATAGAACGGTACTGATCATTCTCATTTCTTAGAGTTTTCATCTGTTCCATCAATTCTGATCGCACCGACTGGATGAGACAAGAAGAAAATCATTAATTAGAATTCTATTTATATCAATAAGTGGAAACAAATTTTTGCATAGTAACAGATTAATGGTGAATTCATGGCAAAAAATTCTCCAATCTCTCTTCTCAAACAGAAAATGCGTCATCATCAGATTTTCTCTAAAGACACGTCTATGGCCTGCTAAACATGCAATGGCACGTGTTTCAGATAGCATGACAAATCATAACAAGCCAGAGGCTTTCTTTAAGGCTTGAACTTCCGTAATTGGTCCAAGCAAATATAAGTCCTTGACGACAATAACTAATATTCCACAAATAGGATCAAACGACAATAATACGCCAAAAATTGCTAGTACACCTTGAGATATAAAGAGTAATTCCTTCACATACCCTCTTTGCTTTCAACTCCTCCAAAATCTGAAACCGAGATTGATTAGTCCGTTGAATCTCCCTATCAGCAGAATCAATTTTTCCTTTAATTTTTGGATCGTCAAACGGTCGGTATCTTACAAAGTAGAAAGAATGGATCTGCCTGGGAGCAGGCCACTCGTCAGCTGCTTCCTTTGGGACTTTGCCATCTGCAACGTTGTTGCCTTCTTTTGCAAGCTCCTCATCATGAGAACCAAATTTGATAGGCTCTTTAAACCCAGACTCCTTATCCAGTTTTCCATTTTCCTTCTCAAGCAGAAATGAATTATCGATTTCAGCAACAGTCTCGACAGATAATTGAGACATTTCAGATCCGACAATCTCCACACCCATCCTTCAACAAAGGGTCAGCTTTGAGAACAGAAAAATCCTGATTCACAAAGAATTAAACTTTATTTAACATGAAAACAATCACTCAACAGAAATCATTTCAGAACATTATCAAGCGAATACCTACTCTTTGTTTTGCAGGTTTTATATATGCAAGACCAAACAGATCAGCGACAATAGTGGTTTCAAACAGGAAATTTAAAATAAATAAAAAAATCATGAATTCAAGATCCAAGAAATCAAACAGTCTAAAAGGCACAAATCGATCACTCGAAAAGAAATGATACCAAAGTAAGAAAACAAATTTTTGGCAAAAAAAAAAGTAAACAAATCCAAATAAATAATCAAAGGGATATGAAAGAATATACATGCAATTGAGATATCGAACCCATTCAATATAAAAAATCACAGTTATGCAACAAAACCAATATCGTAAAACCACATTAAATTAAATCAAAACAATAACAATAAATCATGATGTTCACAAAGATCAACCAATTCCAAAGAGAATTGCATAAATCCAACTATTTTTAAAAAAAAAAATAAGGAAACACAAAAGTTAACGATCTCAATAACGTACCAGAACAAAAGGGTGCATAAAAGAAAATAGAATTGAATACAAAAACAGAGAAGAAGAAAAATGGGAGATTATTACCAGAGACAGAAAGGAAGAGAAGCAGAAGAGAAGAAGAAGAAGACCCTCTTGACAAAGGGCCCCCAAGTTTCGAGTTTCGGTAAAAACGAAACAAAACGGGTCAGATCTCAAAACCTCTTTCTCCCCTTTCTCTCTCTTGTTTGTGTTTCTCAGTTTCTTGTTTCCTTGAAAGAAATAAAGAGAAGAAAGAGAGCGAGTGTGGGTAATAGATTTTATTTACTATACTAGGTGTCCATTTAGAGAGAGAGAATTAAGAATGGAGGGTATTTCGGTTAACAATTTCCACAACGGTTAGCAATTTTTCATTATTATTATTATTATTTAGATCTTGATAATTTTCTTTTTTTTTATTTCTTTTACAGAAACCAAACGTAATTTTTTATTATATTAGAGATTTTTTTTAGAAATATTATATATGGGAAATTTTGAATATACATATAACAAAAAATACAATTGTTTATTTGAGATATGTTGAATTGTGACAATATATATGTGATATCCGAAAAATCTCCCTTTTACCAACTTTTGTTTTTAAAATTGGGATTAAATTAAAAATTAAAGTGGTTGTGCTATTTGCTACAAACCCTAAAGAGTCTAGTTTTTTTTTTTTATTTATGGGTTTTGTTTCATACTAAAATGTTTCAATTTTTAGTTATAGTTCTTGATATTCCTGTGCTTTAGTGTTAAACAAAACCCAACAAATTGGGATTATCTACAAGATTTGAAGAAATCAAAGCAGTTTTTGACAAACATTTTAATTAAAGTATGAATTTAATTGCGCGGTTAATACAATTATGAAAGTTTAAATATTTAACCATTTAATCAATCAGTTGATTAATAAATAACACATCCACATTAACATTAACAAAAAAAATGCATTCAACATTAACAAAAAAATGCATTCAGACCAATAAAATTATCGGGTTTTTCTTTTTAGGAAATTTGTCATCACCATCGAATTCATCCTTATCTAAATCAATACTACAAGTATTTCCTTTTTAATTTATTATTATTATTATTAAAATAAATTTATCATTAAAAATCTTAAATTTATTAAAATAATATATTAGTTAGATATTTGCAATTCTATTATTAAAAATTCTAAATTTATTGTTAATTATTATTAAAATACAATAAATGATTAAAACTTATAAATATTGTTATGCACAATTAAAAATTATAATAGATAAGAGAACTTTTGTTGTAAGCATTAAAAAATAGATTAAATTATAATTATTACTGTAATTATTAATATTTACATACATTATTAAAAAATTTAACACTAAAATATAATAGATAGGTTTAATATGACATTTTGATTCTTAACATTCTAAAAAGATTTTAATTATTTTAGATTTTATTTTTACACGTAGCTAGAATAAAGGATTTTATTATATTTTTTTTTTTTTGCAACGTGATCATGAAAAAAATTATTAATGTTTTTTTAAGTTGGTGAAAGATAATTTGGAATAATATAATTAATATTTAATATCAATCTAATTAAATCATTAAGAAAATTAATGAAAAAATTACGAGATATTATTCTTGCAAGTATAGGTATTTTTTATTTTGTAATTTTTGTTTTACTTATTAAAATTTTTATTTATTTATTTAGAAAACTAACTGATAAATTATTTGCAAATAAATCGTGAATTAAAATGAGTGTCTTGTATTGTCAAGTACTTTTGTAAATTTTTGTTATTTGCAAATGCAATTACAAATATATTGGCAAAATAACATTGTGCATTAATTTTAATGAAACTATTAATTATCTGATTAATCAAGAATGATTTTTAATTAACTAATATAAATTTTGCTATATAAAATTATATAAAGCATTTTATTTTTATTTTTAATATTCGTTTGATATGATAAGAATTTTTTGTATTTTAATTCATTAATTTATAAATATATTTGACATGAAATTAATTTTATATTTTGTAATTACATGAAAAAGATTAAAAAAATAAATTATTTATATATATATGTAAAATTTATTTTTTTTATAAAATTATTTAAAAATTATAATAAATTCATGTTTGCATGTTAAAAAGTATGTCATTTGATTTTTTTAAAAAAAATAAATTTATTTAAATAAAAAAATTTTGTTTTATAAATAAATATTATATCTCATTCTAACAACTACTAACAATAATTTTCATAAAAATTTATTTTTTATATTTATTATATTTTGAATTATTTTTTAGATGATTAAAATTTGTCAAACAATTAACTGAAAGTACCTACAAGAATTTTAATAATGGAAAAATAATTATAATTATTTTTTTTCTATTATAATTTTCAAAATGTACCTTTTTATGACTTTAATGTTATTTCAATTATTTTATTTATACTTCAATTATATGGTATAATTTATTATTAGAATAAGTGCATAGAAAATATAATGTTTACAGAATTAGAAATTAAAAAACATAAAATTTAATGAAAAAATAAAAATAAAAATAAAAATAATGAGTATTAAATACGGATATAACAGACTTAATAGAAACAATAGCAAAGACTAAATTAGGAAAGAAAAAAAAAACTAATAAGGACTAACATGACACAAAAGACTAGTTAACAAAAAAAAGACAAACAACTAGATACTATACTAATCTTTATTTAAACCAATTAAGCGAGAGTAAAAATGACAGTATTGTCCGAAAGCATGTATATTGACATATCTAACCCGCTTGGCAATACACTCTACTATTAGGAACACGTGGCTTTTTATATCGATGATTACGAGAGGACCGTTTCATAAGGTCGGATTATTAATTCACAAGAGTTTAAGATAAGATATTGGTGAAGATGTAAGTACTTTAATACCCTTATCTACTATGCTAAATTACATAAATGACATTTTACACGTGCAATGCAAGTGTGAAAAAAGAGTTTGTTTTGCTCTAAGAGGGAATCTAATGGAGAAAGGTCCCACTAGATTTGTTTTTTGGCCATTACTTCAGTTCGACTTTCTCCCACTTTCCCAAGTCTCACAACTACTTTCACTAATAATTTTTTCCTCTGTTATTTTTATTACAAATAATTATTATATTTATTCATTTAGATCATTATATAAATAAATGATAAATAACAACGATAATTGCATCATAAATTTTACATAAAATAAAAATAAAAAACACGTCTGTAAACAAATTAATTTATTGATAATTTTTTACTAGACAAAAAATTAATATTTCAAATTAGATGACATTAAATTTTCTTCAATGATTTTAAAAAATTGTTTAAAAGAATTATTACTTAATGCCATTGATATGGACATATCATCCAACCTTGAATACATGATCTCTATGTAAAAAAAAAAAAAAAAAAAAAAATATTTTGTTCTTTATGATATCGTTCTTGTGTTTTCTGAATTTAGTTTATAACCGTTAACATATTATTTTGTTCTTACATTTGTAAGCATTACACTAAAAATTCTTTCCATCCATATGAACTATTAAATGCCAACAAAATGAAATATTTGCCCTTCATTGCAACCACCTCAATTCTCTCTTCTTTCGATTTCCGTCAATATCTTCCACCACCGATCATAAAATTTGATTCCAAGTAATCACTCGCATTATACTAATGGATTGATTCCAAGTAATAACTCACATTATAGCAAATTGCTTGACTAGCATACCAAATTATTTCTAATTTTCACCTAAAATATAAGCAAACTTGAGAAAATTCTATAGAGTTTTGTAGCAACTGATTTTGAATTATTCTACGAAATTAAAGTGATAATGCAACCGGTGGCGTGCAATATCTCGGAAACCCTCTTAGCAATTTCAAACTCCTCTCTTGAAATGATCATCAACTCTGAAAATAGCTGCTTCAAATTCCAGTTAGAGTAAGATTAGAGGATGCATAATCATCGCAAAAAAGACAATGATTTTAACTGAAGACACACAATCTCGCCGAAAAACCATAAAAACAGATCAGTTTATCATTGTAAAATCACCCATTGGAAAACAAAATTGTTTGCCTCTTTTTTGGAGTTCAAACAACTTCGGCTACCTTTTAAGCAGGCATGCCAAAAAGATTGTTTGAACTCTCTTTTAGGAGGTTCAAATATTTGGTTGTCTAATAGCTTGAATGTGCACAAAGAGTGTGCCAGGTGTGTAGGTACACCAACCATAGTTTGCGCCCAAATTTAACTTCTTAGATTGTGGGTTGGTTTCATGGTAAACACTTCCCCAAAGCATTCCTAAAGTTCAGTGTTTGGATTTTGTATTGAATTATATTTAGAACATAACTCAATGGTTTGGTTTTTATTTTCCAAAATTAAATCAACTAGAGAATGATTTGGTTTTTCTTTCCATGATTAAATCGATCGAAAGAAGACTTGGATTTATCTTTTCAAGATTAAATCAATCGGAAAGGAATGATAGTGCAAAAATCTTGTTTCTGGACTGAAGAGTCGACAGAAGCAAATGATTGCAAAGTTAATCTAGAGACGCACCATTGGATGCTTAAGATCCAAAGAAGATGGTTGCATGATTGGACTTGAGAGAAACAGATACAAAAGACTTGATGAAGTTTATATTTCTATTTAAGTTTGAGTTTGAATTTGATTTGATTGAATTGTTGTTGTTGATTGGTTTAGTGGGTTGTTTAGGGGGGAGGGGGCTTTTACAATGTACAAAACTAGGTATTTATATAGAAATGAAAGCAATTATGTATCTTTTTCCTCCAAAGTTTTCCACCAAAGCACTTTCAGAGTTCTACATTCCATTTTTATTTCGTTCATACACTTGGACTACATAACTACAACCAACCACCTCTAAAAGTCATTCTAGAGTCTTCTATTTGACCAAAGCTTTTTCTTCCAACATTTGACTTTAACCTCTTCAAAGGCCCAATATCCAAAAACTCATACCCAAGTACAATAATAACTCAACCCAATTACAAGCAAATTCAATTACAATTGAACCCACCACTTGAATCAAGCCCAATTAAAATTGAATTAAATCAAAAATTCAATTTATGGCACAAACAAACATATATTAGGACTAATTTTTATACCAAATTAAAGTACATGAAAAGAGGAGTCCGAAATGCCCTCACCTTCTCTTGATGGTGAAAAAAAGGCCAAGAAAAACTAGCCTAGAGCTACGATGACCGAACCTTCTCATAGCATTGCTTGGCGACTCCACAGTGGTTGGCATCAGTTCTTGTTCTTTCGTGATCATTGGCGACTTGACATTATTTTGATGGTCATAGCTCATCGATTTGAAACTGGAAAAGGCAGTGATACAATACTCTCTTTGCCTATGCTGCCAGAAAGAAAAGAATGAAGAAGAAGTTGATAAAGTTAGATGGGTGATGAAGAGGGGAAGAAGAAAAGAAGATAGAGTTAGTTTTGTATTTTAAGAATTTTTTCTTACTTCAAACAAAAATACTAAATAAACTAAATATGCTGAGAATCTTTAATGGAATGACTATTTAATATAACAGCTAAAAAACCGAGGGACGTATAAACTATATTCAGAAAACACAGGGACGAAATAATAATATTGAATACAAACAAGAATGAAATAATACAACGCAACCTATATTATGAAATAATTATTAAACTCAATTAATATTACATAATACAGGTTTTGGCCATCATCCTTCTTTGAAAATTTTGAAAGAACCCTGATGTACACAGGCTTTCATAGATTGCCATTATTATTCATATATATTAGGTATTATTCTATTATTACACATATAAAAAGCTTGTGTATGTATTTTATAAATTTAATTGTGTATCAATAAAAATAATAATGTTTGTCAGTTTAATTATTATGAAACATTATTTTGCACGTTATTAGAGTGATTTTCATTCCTTTGATGATTATTGGACTTTGTGGATTTTAAAGCTTCCATTCAAGTTACAACTAAGTAAAGTTTTTTAAATATTTGTTTGTTCCAATATTTTGAGTGACTTTTATGAAAAAAATATTGTTATTTGTTCTACTTTAGTACTTTGTATAATTAGAATTTTTACTCGCGCAATACAGAGTGTGTAATTAAAAGGTAAATATCATTTTGATTTGTTTGTAGTAATGATATTGTTAAATAAATATTTATATGTATGCACGTGTGGTATTATTGAATTATATATTGTAAATAGAACTTTATGCTAAAAAATAAATAAACTTTCTATAAGTTTAAGTGAGTATTCTTTATTGAATGTAACAATATCAGAGTAGATTTCTGAAGACTTTCTTGTAGACCACATTAACTGTCTCATTTGTATCATGACTATCATTATCAGATATCAAAATTTTTAAGCACTTCTTACTTGTTATCCTTGACACCGCTACATAAAGTTGTCCATGTGTGAAACTTGTTTCTTAAGAAATAGTCCAACATTAGAAAGTGAGTATCCATAACTTTTGTTGATTGTCACAGTGAAAGACAACATAACTGGAACTGACGTCTCCAAAATTTAAACGTCATCCTCATATCAAACGACATCAATGTCATCCTGGGAATGTAAACCTTCTCGCACATGTTATTTCTTGACATTACATTTGCTTCTATGATCCTTGTTCCTAACTTAATAATATAGAGACTCATGTCGTTGCATAACCCAGCAGAAAGATCAATGTTCTTGAGGAGCATCACAATTACACCCTCCTTGAGTGTGATAGAGTGGTTTGGAACCGTAGAACATTTAGTGCTATTTATGAATTTTGGTGTATGTAAGTTATCCAGGAATCCAAATGAATTATCAAACATACACATGGCATTAGAAATGAGATATTGTCCTTTTTACTCCAGAATTAAAAGACACCATATAATCGTTGATGTTTTCAACTATATATGTAGTGTCAGTGCAAGAATCGCCCTACTTTAGAGGTAGTTTATATCTGTCGAGTAGCGAAAATAATCTTGGTAAGTGCTTTCAACAATTGCGGATACGGGGATCATTTGACTGTTCAATAAACAAATCTGATGGTATGAATATCTTATCGATTCCATCAATTGAGTTTATTATTGTCCCATCCCAAATGCTAGTACCCACTTTGAGAACTCTCTCAAACGGGCTAACTCTAATCCATCTCAATTCGTTTGTAGTCTCATATTTTTTGTCAACTTTAGAACCTTACAATGGCTCCACGGATAGGATGAATTGAGCGATGGATGAACAATATCTTGACAGCTACCTATGAAACACAGATGATTTAATGTTAAATAGTAATTTTGATACCCAAATAATTTTATAGATAGAGATATGACTTATACCTTTTGGAATGATCGACAATATCTGCCTAAAATCACCTCCAAGAACAACTGTCTTACCACCAAAAGATAGTTCATTGCTGAATGGATTTTAGAATTGAAGTATGTCTTAGTGGATATGGTCTAAGGCTTCAAAACAATATTTATGGATCATTGAGGTCTCATCTCAAATAATTAGCTTTGTCTTTATAATAAGATCCAATAATGGGCTTCCCTGCTTAATATTACACATTAAGTCTTCTGTTAGAGTTAGAGGGACACAAAATCGAGAATGCGCAGTTCTACCACCTAACAACAATAGAGAATCAATCCTACTGGAAGTCACTGTCAGTACTATGTGTCCTCTAAATTATAAAGCAGATGAAAGTGTCCTCCATATAAAAGTTTTTCTTGTTCTGCCATAACCATATAAAAGAATAATCCTCATGTGTCTTTGTCTAACTGCAAAAAAAAATACATAAAACCAATACCCAGAATTGTTAAAATACAACAAAATGCAAATATTGAGCACTGTTACCCAACATTTCCTAAATAAATAACTAAAAAGTTCAATTACATCTCATGCATGAACTTGAGAAGCCAAGAAAAACAGTAACCAATAATCTTATCTAAGCAAACATTAACAATTATCAAAATATTAGCAAACAATAATCAAACCTTACAATTATTGTAAAAAATAATAATGCAGACAAAAAAAAAAGTGATAGAAGAATGTAATGATTATGAGATAAAGATGTAGTTTATATATGTCGATAAAAAGGTTAAAATTTTTGTGAAGAAGAAAGATACTGTGTCACAATCATACATAATGTATTTGTCGGATCATTTATACAAAGTAGTAACTTTTAACAAATTTTAAATTAATACTAAATTCAAAAATCACGGCTTAAAAAGAGGAGTTTCCAAAATTATTTTTTTTTTTCAAATGCGGAAAAAGTAAAAATATGGGAATATAATATCTTTTTGCAGATTAGGAACCCTAACATACTTTCGAAATCAATGTTATCTAATAACTAATGAAGCAAAAAATGAATGAATAATTGCTACGGAGCATATTATGGCAAATGATGTAAGGTATTAAACAATTTTAAATTTGTTAGTTAATGAAATTTAAAAAATTGGTTATAATAACTAAATTTAATAAAATACGACGTTTTCTATTATACATCTACAATTTCTGTGATTTAGTTTCAAATTTGCGCTGCGGAAAAGGATTAGAGAAAATTAATAGGGGAACCCAGCTTACAAATGAAGAGCAAAGTTATTTAATTCTAAGTTTGTGGAACGACAACGTTTTAGGAAAGATTATTGTTTTTTTTTTTTCAAAAAAAAAGTTTATTTCCGAATGATATTTAGTTCTGAAAATTAGGATTTTAATAGAATTAGAAATGCAACTGATTTGAATTAGATATCAAACCGGCAACCAATAAAGATTTTCCACATTCTGGAGCTAGATTCCTAGAATCGTTCAATTGGCTATCACAATCTGCCATGGCCATGAATTGCTGGAATGAATTCTTTTTAGGAGTGACTGAATCAATTACAGATCTAAGGCAAGGAATGCAATAATAAATGTCAAATTTGAAATATGAATTTAAAGAGGAAATGATTTTTCAGAGAAAGTCATAAATAGATACAAGTCAAATTTTTCTAAAGAGAGAAATATACATAATAAAGAAATTAAAAATTAAAAAAAAAAAAAAAAAGGTATGATACTCCCTGGAAATATGGGGGTTTCGACTTGTAGTTCTTTGATGATGTCGTTGGAAAATTACCTCATATGTATGAAAAATTTGAAATATGGCATATTAGGGGTTACATAGTAATTGAATTTTTTATTTTTTTGCTGTGTGAATCGTTGATTTGGAAAGAAAAATAGAAGTAAGAAAAAAAAAAGCTTTCTAGAGAGCTGAAAGCATACACAAATGAAAGATCTGATTTTTAAGAGAGGAAAATAATGGAAAGAAGAAAGGTATGGGTTCGACTCACTATGCTTCGCATTTATAGTCTTATACTCATGGAGAGACCTATAGAAGCAGGATGAGAAAAGTTCAATAGTTTTTTTTTTAGAGAGAAAATGGGGAAGAGGAAGGTTTGAATTCGTCCCGAAGAAGGAATGGAGAAATGAAATAATCTACCGGAATGAATGGAAACCCCTAACCCACCCTTTGACTAAAATGTTTTCCAAAATTAATAGTTAATATTTTTTCGTTAATTATGTTTTACGGTTTCCGACTATATTGTTTTTTAAATTTAAACATAATTAGTGTAATTGAGAAAAAAAAAAAGTTTATTTATAAATTTTGTTAAAGGGAAATTAGAGGCCATTAAAAAATGTACTTAAATATGAGCATTTTGTGAAAAATTGTTAAATTTTAAATTCTATTTTTGTTAAATTTTTGCACTATATAAACCATACCAATCTCTCTATTCCATCATCAAAGTGTTAAGAGTTGTATCTCATTCTATCAATAAAATACCTCTTAACACGCAAAATAAATAAAACTAACCTCCTAATAAAAATGGCAAGCAAGATCGTCGTTGTTGCCCTTCTTTTGGTTGCCTTTGTTGGCCTGGTTTCAGCTGCTGCACCGAAAACTGAATCTGCCTCGAAACCCGCCGCTGCCGACACCCCAGCCGCCTCTTCACCAGCCGCCGATGAGGCAGCAGGTGCACCTGCAGGTGCTGATGATGGTGCTGCTGCTGCAGGACCAGGCGGTGCTGCTACTTCCACTGATAGTCCTTCAGCTGAATCACCTGAAGGAGCAAAAAGTGGTGCTAATGTTCTTCAAATCTCAGCTGTTGCCGGAGCTGCTGTCGTTGCCAGCTACTTACTTTAAATTTATTTGCTTCTAATATATTTATTTCGATATTATTATAGGCAGTTTTTTATTTTTATTTAAAAAAATTGTCAGAAAAACAATTAATCATTATTATGTATACCAATTCATTTTATAATTAGTAAGATGGAATAAAAACAAAAAAAAAAAATTTAGTTGTTATTTGATTTTGTGTTTGGCTTTGATCTTTATGCTTGAAAATTTCAACATTTTAAACGGACTTAAAACCTAAATTAATATCATTAGTATATGAGAGCTTATATTATAGGGATTCTGTTTTATAAAGTGGGAGCAAAGCTCAATAATTACACACAAAAACAAGATTTAGGATAGGCTACACTAGTTTTAGCAGCAAGAGATGAGTGCCAATAGGGAATTACACTAATTATATATAAAGATTAATGACACCTTTTTATGTGTCAAAATAATCAAGCAAATTAGAGGTCATTAAAAAAAATGTACTTAAATATGACCATTCCAAACGTCCCTAAACGATTATTTGGAGACGTTTTTTATTTTATGAAAATTTATATTTCGCAGCTCTGTTTTAGATCAATAACTCGTCACAATAGATAGTTATTAGGGACGATTATTTAAAGTGCTAAAGACTTTTTTTCTGTACCAACATTTTTAAATATCAGTAATAATAGGTACGTGTTAGAGACAATCTCAACATCCCTAAAAACACATTCATCACCAATTAATTATGAAACCATTTTCTACCAACTGCTTGAGACGTTTGTTTTCGTCGCAAAAGATAAATTATTAGGGACGATATAGCGAAAAGTGTCCCAAATAACTACTACCGACGAGGAATTAGTAATGTCCATAGAGACGTTTTTGCGTCCCAAAAAATTATTGGAGACAATTATCAATATTTAGGGACGTTTTAAAAATCATCCTTAATTCCCATTTTTCTTCTAGTGAGGTTAATATCCATGATAGTAAGTTTTAGATTATTTTGGATATATTATAATATCTGGAGAGGAAATTATATTTAAATTAGGATCCACCTTCTTGAAAGATTATAAATTTGAAAATAAATGTTTTAATCCTAGATCAATTTCGTGGCATTATTGTGGACGACACGTAGCACTAGTTTTCATTCATTTTATTTGCAAAACTTTGTACATTTACTTTGATTTTTAAATCTCAATTTAATTTCTTGTATTTAAGTCTAGTTAGTTATTTGTCTGTGGTTGCATGAGATTTAACATGAGATTCAAATTCAATGTAAACTGAATCAATATTCGAGTAAACAATTCTTTACTTTATTAATTATACAATTTGCGCACTTCCGGTCATACAGACACTTTTTTTGTTCAAGCTATTTTATGACTACTAAAGTAGCATTTAAAGGGATGTGGAAATGGATCCAAACAATAGATCACGTCCATTTAAAGGGCACTGCGTTAGATTTCTTTCAAGGCTGTGTTTAAGTTAGCCAACCTCTTTTGATGGACGATTGTGTGATAGAAAACGAACCTTCGTCTAGCTGGTCGAATTTTGCGCGCCAGACTTGGCTGGCTTGGTTCGTCTGGCCCGGTTTGCATTGGTTGCTTGCTGATTTGCATCATCGTTTAGTTTTAAGCTTTGAAAAAGTGTTGCGGGTGGCCACGGGGTGCGTTTGGGATGAGAACTAATGTCTGGCTAAAGAAACTCTGTTATTAGGTTGAAGAATGGCTTGAAACGATGCTTGATTAAGGAAATCGAGTAAATCAAGGGCTCGCCGTAAAATCGATCCTCGATAAAAAAAAGCCGAGGCCGGAAATTAATAATCTGGCCAGGAAAAGTGGATTGAATTTTCTGGTTGGTATGAGAACCGAGGCTGACTGTAGTCTAAAAATACCAATTTAGATTAAGGTAACATATTTTGGTATTCAAACAAGCACATAAATTGGGGAGATCGGAAATTATTGCATAAAAAATGGTTGAAATGATCGTGAAAGATTGTAGTGGGTTTGGAAAGTGATTCTTCAGACAACTAATCTCATTTCTTTTGGTGACAAATTACAATGGCTTTTGTGCTATCGAACTCAAAGAAGAGAAAGCTTTTACTTGATGGGTGAAATCTGGCTATCTGACTGGCGATGTTGCTGTTAGAAAATTCTAAGAATCAGAAATAACAAAATTGGAAGACATTCCAAAATCCCTATCAAGATCAAAAAGAGGATTTTAAGACTAGCACTTTTTTAGCTTTTGTTTTGCTTACCAATTATCAAATTTCACAACCGAAACTAAATTATTTTATTGGTTCATTTTGGTGTTGGATGATATTACTAAATATTGCTAACCCTTAGTGATTCATGATGCACAGGGAAGAGTTGTAAAATGTGCCATCTATGGAGTAGCTTATGTTTTATATGTTGAAGCAGAGGTAGGAATTATGGTCTTTCAAGTCGCAAAGGAATTAGCATTAAGTATTTTAAAAACGGATGGTAATATCAGGTACCTTTAAAAACAAATAAATAAATAAGTTCAACAAGTGTCAATGCCACAATTTAAACTTTAGACCTCGATTATATTAGAGATTATTTATCAGTCATTTCAATTTATTTCCACCAGTTTGAATTGTTTGGTCTGACTTTAACTCAACCCATAATTTTCTTTTAAAAAATAAATAAACTATGTTGCAATATAGTCGTTGAAAAAAAAACAAACTGTAATCCTAAACTTAACTATATATACCTAGATAGATCATAATCATGTGTATATGAGCTCACGTCAGCTATTAGCCTCTCTCAAGCTGGAGTGTATTTAAAATGTTGTTCTCCATGTTGCTTTGTGGAAAAAATCTGCCAATTGGTTTGAAGAAGAAACCGGAAGTAGTTTGAGTAATCCTCTTTGAATCTTTTCGCTGACAATGTGGCAATCAATATCCAAGTGTTTTGTTCTCTTATAGAAAACAGGATAATACCTAGATCATAATCCAAAAGGACTCAATTGAATAAATTTTAAAATTTTCAGGGATTCAATTGAAGTCCAACATTGAGTTTAGGGTCAATTTGTAATATTTATAATTTAATTAGGTGGAAGGACCTAATTGAAAAGATTTAAAAGTTTTGAAGGACTCAATTGCATGTGCTCCAGAACTTTAGGGACCAAAATATGATTTATAAAAATTATAATCCGGAGAGACTAAATTGAAAAGAATTCAAAGTTTCTAAAGGGACTCAATTGTATAAAATTATAACTTTAAGGACTAATTTATAAATTTATAAAATTCAGGTACCTAGAGAGAAAAATATCTTAAAACACAGGCTGAGCTACCGTGCTTCTTCACGTTTCCCTGCAACCGAGGTTACTGTTCACGTGAACAGTAACCTTCGATTTCAGCCGCTATTCCTCCCTCTCGCGGCCTCCTTTCGATGCCAACAACCTTCGTAGCTCCACTACAACCTTCCACGACAACCATGCTCCACCATGCACGACGGTTCTCCTTTCTTTTCTTTTTTTCTTTTCTTCTCTCTTTTTCTTCTTCCTTTGTTTTTGTTCTCTTTCTGTTTTATTTGTTTTTTCATTTGTTTCACTCTTTTCTACTTTCTCTTCTGTTTTTATGTATCTTCAGATGTTAAAGAATATATATATATATATATATATATATGGTAAAAAATATTCGCAGTCCAATCGACACCCGATACCGATTCTGGTACCTCGTCAATGCCGGTGGAATCGAAGTTTACAATGTCGTCATTAAATTCAAATTTCGAAGTGAAAATATTTTATCAAATCGAAAATAAATTTATCTTCATTTTAATTAATTTATATTTACCCCTTTAATTATTAGCGTCAACGTAAATTTAATGGTCATGTCGAACTAGAATTCTAGCGGATCCCCTCTTTTACGTATACTGACAATTATGAGCCCTAAGAATTTTATTATTCATATGTTTTCAATTCAATTTCTATAATGTTCATATATAATTTCCTTAACAAGTACATAATTTTTTATTTATCTCGCTAAGTTTTATTTATTAAATCAATGCTTATGCAATTAAATTATAAAATGCATAATGTCTATAATAACAATATGCATGACTTATGATTTCAGTTAGAAATATCACATAAAAAGCTATCTGAAAAAACTTGTTTAAAATCTTGAGAAAGTAAAGAAATAATTAATTTGGCATTCCATTGTCTACTGGCTTATTTTAAACCATATAAAGACTTATTCAATTTACAAACAATAATACAATCAGCAGGAATATGCTCAAGTTTTTTTAAATCGGGTGGTAAAATCATGTGAACTTCTTCTTTTAAATCACCATTTAAAAATGCATTGTTTATATCTAATTGTTATAGATGCTGATTCTTAGATGCAACAATAGCTAAAAGAGTCCTAATTATTGTCATTTTTTGCTACTAGACTACAAGTGTCTACCTAATCTATCCCTTTTTTGTTGAGTGTATTTTTTTGCAACCAATCTTTCAGTACTACTATTATTATGACACTTAACTCTAAAAATCCATTTACATCCTGTTATTTTTTATCTTTGTGCAACAAAACAATAGTCCAAAGTATTAGTTAATTTTAAAGCATCAAGTTCAGCTTAAATAGCTTTCTGCTAAGTTGGATCATTGGCGGCCTCACTATATGTTTTTGGTTCAGGTATAGACAGAACTAGTAAAGTGAAAGTTTTATGCCTTAATGATAATTTGTGAACATAAAATACTATGTGGAGATGTAAGTTTATTATTACATGATAAAATTGATTGTTCTAGCTCTCATAATGAAATATGTAAGTTCAAACGAGAAAAACAAAACCTGAATATCTCGATTGAGTCTATCGATCTTTGAAAACGACATAAAATCGAGAGATTCTCCTTTGACTTCGAAGAAACAGAGAACCTAACAGAGAAAAATTAAAGATTCTAGTTAAGGAAAAAAGAAAGCAGATGATTGCTGCTCAACAAAAAAAAGAAAAAATAGGGTTCCATAAAAATAAAGAAACCGTGATTTCTCGCTCTAATAATAAAATCGGGTGAAAAAGAAACAGGCTATAACCCTAAACTTAACTATATATACCTATATCATAATCAAGTGTATATGAGCTCACGTGAGCTCTATTATGTTGTATCTTGTGATCTTGGAAATTGGTGATCCTAAATAGATTGGGATTAATTGAGTGTTGAAAGCCCTGACTGAGGTTCCAAGAAATTAGGGTTGTCTTTTTGTGACTAATAATATGATATTTTGGTATATATACAGTTGAGAGGTTAATCGTCAGTTAAGAGGTTGACTATACGGATGTAATTGTCAACTGTATTTGGATTCAATTGAATTAGACAATTTTTTGGGAAAGCTGATTTTATTATTTTTGTCCAATACTCATGCAAGTTATATGATAATTTTGTTTATTTATGATATACTTAATCGTGTAACAGCTAAACAAGCAACAAATTAGTTTAGTTAGCCATCCAACACAATCATACTCTTCTTATTTGTCTGGAGAATCGTTTTCGTAATTACTTCATACATTTTTTTTCATTTTGGGTACCATTTTTTCAATTTTAATCAACGTTTGAAAAGTACGTTTATATGGAGTTATTTTTTATAAAATATAATTTAAATTATTTGGCAATCAAATTTTTAACATTTCTAAAAAAATCATATTTAAAATTATCAAAATAATTATTTTTAGCTATAAACAGTTTATAAACATATGATATAAATAATTTATAAACATGACCCTTTTAAGAGTTAAGAATTAAAAGTTAAAAAAAAATTATAATTAAGTTAAAAATTATTTTCAACTTCAAATTGAATTTTTTTATAGTATCCTTAAAAGAAAAGAAGTAGGTTATGGGCATACTTATCCCAACTAAATACCATATATTCTTTTAGTAAAGAAGTAAATGCAATCACATAATAAAAATATGATAGGTCAAGTATATACTTACATTTTCAGAATTCATAAAAAATTCACACCATCCATGGTTGTTTGATTCATAAATTTCGCTAGTCTATGTGTATTATTTTTGAAAATTTAACAACATTACTAGCTGAATTTTGCCAGGCACAATTACAAATTCGCCTAATACTTAAAGTTTGATCGATTTTTGAATGGATCTCTAATATTTGTGTGTATACAATTTAACATTTCTCTTTTCAATTTTTAAACAAATTAACATATCGCTCGCTAAAAAATCATTTAGCGACCAAAACATAATTTTCAGACAAACACCAAAGTGAATTTTTACCTTCTTCTTCCTCTAGCTATGTACTATTTTGAAAATTTTCAAATCTAAACCTCATTTTCCAAGAGTAAATGAATACATAAAATTGAAATACTTAACTAACCAAATCCAACCATGGTCTTATTTTTCCTGTTCGACAACCCGAAGGTGATGAAATCGCACGACCAATTGTGAAGTTAAAACTTTTGATGAGCATTTCACTACTTTCAGATGACGATTTGGTAAACTAAATTTATTTTAAATTATAAATTATAACAACATTCAGCAAAAACTAGATAATTTTAAAAAAATTTATATACATTTTAATGGTGGAGATTGAATTTTGCGATTAACCGTTTCATAACTATAAAATAAGCGGTCAACGTTTTAAGTTGTTAATAAATTTATTTAGTTTATCTTTTTTTTTATAAAAAAAAAAAAAAGGTTTGAAGTCAACAATAAATCTGGGCGTATACGGATTTCCTAGTTTATGAAGAAAAACGAGCAAAAGAATCCAATTAGAGCGTGAATGCCAAGAGGCCCAACATCTAAATAACACGTAAAAAGAAAAGGAGGTTAATTAATTTAATAAAAATGGATTAGCATTGGCGTGTTGGGTTTAAATCATTCTGTGTCTTTCTTCTCCACTGTAACGGAAACTCCTAAGCCTTAGAGCATAGAAAGAAAGACAGATTTTTTTTTTTTTTTTTTTATATATATTAAAACTCAACCATTGCTCTTCATACACGTCCTCTGATCCAATCGATCAGTACCCTCTTTTTTTCTTTTTTTTTTTTAATTTTTCTTTTTCTCCTCTCTCTTTGTGTCTTTTTTTCTCTCTCCTATCTTATTCTTCATTTATTTAATCATAAGTTACAAAAATGGTAGAAATTAATAGCTCTTTCCCTCTTCTTTTCTTTAGCGTTGTTCTTCAGCTCTCACAACAATCTTGATCGTCTTATAATTTCGTCAAGCTATTAATCAACAACATTTCCAGGTGCTTTTTCTTTTTCTTTTTGCATTTTTATGGAAGCTGATTTATTATGTTCTTTTTTTTTTTGTTTCTGCTCTGTAAATTCTTTCCTTTTGTTGTTGGTTTTGCTCTTTTTTCTTTTCCTTTTTATGAGATTGGATCATCATTTTGTTACTTCTTTTAATTCATTGATTTAAATCTTGAATTTTTAGATTTGGGTTTCGTTTCTTCTCATTTGATCTTTGTTTTATTTCCTGGTTTTCGGTTTTGATTTTTTCTTGTGTCATTCATTGACATCTATCTTGGGATCAATAAAATCTAATTTACCATTTTAGAGATTAGTAATTCGCGTCTCTGTCAATTCATTGGTTTCCTTTGGAAATTGGATACCTATTAGCTCATCTATAATGAAAATTTAACTAATTAGTTTATTGGTAATTAGTCGATTTTCTTGATGCATAATCAGTATTTTGTTTTTTAATCAAACACAAATATTCTCTTTCATATTTTTATAATATTAACTTGTTTATTTTAATATATACTATTATTTTTATCCTTTCTGTCTGGCGCATCACGAAATCTTTTCATTTCTTTATTAATATTAGATAGACAATACGATTCTCATATATTGTTCTGTTGTTGGTTGTTGATTCAGCAGCTTTAGTTACAGTTCCAAGTCTTGGAATTTTTATTCTTCCCGGAAGAATCAATAGAGGGCATTTGTTTTTTATACATTTTAGCAGAGCAGATGAGGGTCTATTGAGATGAGGAAGTGATATACGAAATTTGAGTTTTGAGGATCGGTTATTGGAACCCATGATAAGGTCTTGCTATGGGGTCCTTAAACATGGAGAAGAAATGGGTTTTCCCTTTAGTTATAAGCTCTCTAGTATGTGTATTCCTTTTAGCAACTTCCTTCAATATGGGTCTTATTTCTTCATTACATACTATCAATCAAATTTTCAATATTTTCCCATCTCGATTGAACCAATCGATGGAAGGTTATGCCGAAACCAAGATTACAAAGCCTCCTCCTCCTCCTCAGAGTCCTAAACTTCCTAAATTTGCATACTTGATTTCTGGCTCTAAGGGTGACTTGGAAAAACTTTGGCGAACACTTCATGCCCTTTACCATCCGCGGAATCAATATGTTCTTCATTTGGACCTCGAAGCTCCAGCGGAGGAAAGATTGGAACTTGCTTCCCGGGTTGAAAAACATCCCCTTTTTTCTGATGTTGGGAATGTTTATATGATCACCAAGGCTAATATGGTTACTTATAGAGGACCTACTATGGTTGCTAATACACTTCATGCCTGTGCAATTCTTCTCAAGAGGAGTAAAGATTGGGATTGGTTTATCAACCTTAGTGCTTCTGATTACCCTCTTATAACTCAGGATGGTTGGCCTATGTTTCTTAACTTCCTTAAATCTTCTTCTTTGTCTTTTAAATGGATTATAATTCTTTGATTCTGTCTTGGATTTTGCAGATCTTCTTGATACATTCTCAACCATAAATCGAAATCTGAATTTTATCGAGCACACAAGTCAATTGGGTTGGAAGGAGTGAGTACTTTGTCTCTGCCTCTTTTACCCCAACCCTGCTGACACATATCGCAGGACATTGAAATCTATATTTGCTTTTTTGAATGACGCCATATCTGATTTTATTTTTTAGGGATAAACGGGCAATGCCTTTGATTATTGACCCTGGACTCTACTCTAATAAAAAGTCAGATATATACTGGGCCACACCACGGCGATCTTTGCCAACAGCATTCAGATTATTCACTGGTGAGTTTGAGTCCCTATATATGCATACCTATATTCTTTTGATGTTTGTTAATAAGATTGTCAACTGATGTGTTTCTTGCAAATACTGCTTGTTGGGGCTTGCAATGTTATTTAAGAAAACCAATTTGATTGCTGAACAGCTTATTGCTATGCCTTTTGCCCCCCTTATCAATTACTAGGATGTATTGATTGTCGTAAAATTACGCATTTCTAGGTCTATTTTCCATTAATATATTTCCATTTAGCATACTGGCCATGAAAAATGACAGTTCAAACTGGCATACAAGTTTTCTATCTTGTTTATGGTATCCTTTTAGAAATACAGAAATAAGTTGAATATATATGTTATAGATATTTTTGGATATGGCCTCTTTTCCCAAGGTTCTCTGCCGCAATGATGCGAAAGACTTTTATAAAATTTGTAGTCTCTAATTATTTGTTGAATTAAAAGCATTAATGAACATCTGCAATTATGCAGGTTCAGCATGGATGGTCCTGACTCGTTCATTTGTAGAGTACTTAATTTGGGGTTGGGATAATCTACCAAGACTAGTGCTCATGTACTACACAAACTTCGTCTCTTCTCCCGAAGGCTATTTCCACACCGTAATATGCAATGTGCCGGAGTTTGCTCAGACCGCTGTCAACCATGATTTGCATTACATATCTTGGGACATGCCGCCCAAGCAACACCCGCACATCCTTACACTTAACGACACTAAGAAAATGATCGACAGTGGTGCGGCATTCGCGAGAAAATTCAAACAGGACGACCCTGTCTTGGATAAGATTGATAAGGAGTTACTGGGACGAAAGAAAGGAGAGCTCGCTCCCGGCGGATGGTGCGCCGGTAGTCCCGAATGTTCAAAAGTCGGGGATCTGGACAATATCAAACCGGGGCCAGGAGCCAACCGATTTAAACACCTCATAGCTAGAGTAGCTTTGTTGTCAAAGCTTCAACAGAATCAGTGTAAATAGAAATTCCTAAAAGATAAATGCTTCAGATGGAAAAGGATTCCAATTTCTCCGGAAGATTTTTCATTGTCATAAAAAAATGAAGTTAAAAATCCGACCGTCATTCACTGCATTACACACTCTTGTTGCAGTGGGGAAGTCTAGTATAGCACAATTACTTTTGTAGGTTTTCTTTCTACCCATCCACAATTGCCCAGATTTTACTATTTTCAACCCTTACTTCTGTACGTTCAATTTTGGTTTGATAATAATTAGATTTTTTTTTTTTTTTACTTATTTCAAATGTAAGGTTTTTGCATTTGAATTGAAAATAAAATTTTCAAATAAATCTTTATTTCTATTAATTTTGGTGAAAATTGAAAAAGCAATTTGAATCTTTATATCTATTTTCTTTTTTGACAATGTAATGGTGGGAGTCAATTTGTTCTTTATTTATTTATTTTTGGGAGAAGAGAGTCAATTTGTCCTCGTCAAGTCAAGTCCAAAAGAAAGGTAGCTTTTATTATTAGGTTTGGTTGACGGTTGAATGATGCAAGTTGCCGCCCGCCTGCCTGTATTAAATTCATTCTATCTTCAAACCTTACCCGCTATTAAAATTTTGGAAAAATCAATCTTATCAATAATTTTTAGGAAAAATTAAAGCTTATACATTTTAATATAATATTTATTTATTTATCGTATGTATGATTGAGATTAAATAAGGCCATTTCAATTGTTTGATAAAAAAAAATTATTAGAACTATTTTTTGAAAGTGTTGACCTACAAATTTGAAGTGGACCTTGTGTTGGATTTCCGCAAAAGAAACTGAAAGAGATAGGCGGTGGTGGTGGCCGGGGCGGCGTGGGGTTGGATGGAAAGAGCATATGAAGGAGTTGGAAGGGATCTTGGGAAATAAATTTATTATTATTATTATTATTATTAAGGAGTGATACGAGTTAATTTGTCAAAATTTGGCATCCCACGAGTCAACGGTTCACTATAAGCGTTTTATGGCTGTTAATGATAGTTCGACGTGGTTGAACCGACAGCTAAAAAATGGTTTCCAACAATTTTTTTACGACTATTGGTGGGTGGATGATGGTTTGTTGGTGGTTGAACAGGCGGTTCGAGCAGTTTTGAAGATGATTACAATTTGTTACAGTCGAACGATCAATCACCCAAGAGATTAAAGAAATACAGTAGAAAGAAAAAACACAGAAAAATTACTTGGTTCCCCTTACACAGAGTAAGGGTACATCCAAGGGGAGAACAGCCACCATCATCAGCCTTTATTTCAAGAAACCAGAACCAACAGTACAGATTTTACAAAC
>CANUEY010363050.1:0-17501 GCA_948099555.1 Croton setiger
AAAATCCTTTGCGTACGAGCGGTTCTTCATCCATTGCGAGGTGTTGGGTCGTGAGGGAAGGTGGATTACTTCTTGTCTAAGTTTCTCCTATCGAACGGGTAACTCGGGTTTTCTAGCCGTCGAGCTATTGGGTCCGCGTCAGACATCGCCGGAAAATGGTACTGAAAATATCCCTTCATGGTACTAGAAACGTCTGGAATATTACGAAGGTCACAAAAATGGCCTCGAAAAGTCATCGGAGTCCCGTAACGTCCCGAAAAGGCTCCAGAACGAAAAACTAACGTAAAGCTGCAACAGGGCACTCCTGGCCGCCCTCTAGGGCGTCTTTGGCCTCCATGACTGCCCTCTAGGGCACTCCTGGCCACCCTCCAGGGCGCCTCTAGCCGCCTTACAGGGCGCTCCGGGCCACCCTAAGTCAACAGTTTGGGCGATTTTTGCCCTATAAATACCCTTATCAACAGCTTTTTCCCCACACCTTAAGTTGTGTTGACGGCCGCTCTCTTATCTGTTTTTGCCTTCGATGATTCCTCATCCCTAGGCAATTCTTTAATGCTTTCTGCATTATATTGTTGTTTTTTTGTGCATTCATTCATAATAATCACTAATAAAAAAGGCCAAATCAAGCTGAAGCTGCGGGTCGGACTTCGTCTACCATAGGTATGAATCTAAACTTAATCCCCTTAATTTAATTCCCCTCTTCTCCTTCTCAAATCATGCATACATAACATTTGCATTGCATAATCACTATTTTTGGCCCTAAGGCCTAACATATCAAATCTTTTCGCCATAGTGCCACCCAAAAAATACTCTTTTGGCCCTAAGGCCTTAATAAATCGAATCTTTTGGCTACAACACCACCTCAAATCATCTTTTTGGCCTTAAGGCCTAGCAATCCAACTCTTTTCGACCCTGGACGCCATAAACTCCAATTTCGGCCTAAAGGCCTAAAAAATCACATTTTCGACCACGGATGCTGCAAAACTCCAATTTTCGCCTAAAGGCCTAAAAAATCACATTTTCAGCCACGAACGGCGTAAAACTCCAATTTCGGCCTAAAGGCCTAAAAAATCAACTTTTCGGCCACGGACGCCGTAAAACTCCAATTTCAGCGTAAAGGCCTAAAAATCACCTTTTCGAGCATAGAGTCCGTAAAATCACACTTTTGGTCCAAAGACCATAATTTGGCATCAAAATGCCTAAAAACAAAATTTTGGCCCAAGGCCCGTCAATCCTTTTGACATTCACTCACACACTCATCGTATGCATATGTGCATTCCCCCCTTCACTATGCCTTTAAACAGGCTATATCGAACTACATTGACCTTGATCTCTCATATAAACGAGAGTATGTAGGCATATTTGGGATCTAACCCCGAATAGCTGGTCCATCATCCATCTCTCTTCTAAAACTCCTTATTTACATCCTTCATTACAAACACATAGAAAATTGGTTTAGTTAGATGATTGCATGTGTGAATACTCGAATTTTGAGGAAAAACGAGTTTTGTAGATTGCAAACATTCGAGCTAGACCGGGCGACACCAGAAAACGGTGCCAGAAGTATGCCTTCATGGTACTAGAAACGTCCAGAATTTTACGAGTGTCACAGAAATGCTCTCAGAAAAGCCATCGGAGTTCCGAAACGTACTGAAAAGGCTCCGGAACGAAAAACGTGCAAGTAGCCCCTAGGCCGCCTTGGAATGGCGCCCTAGGCCGTCCTCCGAGGTTGCCCCTGGCCGCCCTTCGAGGGCACTCCGAGCCACCCTCCAGGGCGCCCTTGGCCGCCCTCTGAAGGCGCTTCGGGCCGCCCTCGGTTGACTTTTGGCCGAATTTAACACTATAAATACCCCCTCAAACATCCATTTTCCTCACACCTTAAGCTGTGTTGACGACCGCTCTCTTCTCCATTTTTGCCTTCAGTGATTCCTCATCTCTAGGCAATTCTTTACTGCTTTCTGCATTGCATTGTTTGATAACTTGCATTTCATTCATATAATCAAATAATAAAATAAGTCCAAATCAAACTGAAGCTGCGAAGCGGACGATAAGTACCCAGGTATGATTCTAAACTCAATCTTTTTGACTTAATTCTCTTCTACCCCTTCTCTAATCATGCATACATGACATTCTGCATTGCATAATCACATTTTTTGGCCACAGCGCCACCTAAATCACTCATTTTGGCCACTTGGCCTAAACAAATCAATCTTTTGGCCGCAGCGCCACTCTAAATCAAACTTTTGGCTGCAGCACCACCCCTAAATCACATTTTTGGCTCTAAGGCCTAATAAACCTTTTTTCCCCCAGTAAAAAAGTACCAAAACACTTATTTTGGCCAAAAGGCCTAAAAGTCAATCTTCCCCAACGGAAATACGAAAAATCACACTTTTCAACCACGGAGGTCGTTAAACTCCTTTTTCAGGCCACTAGGCCTACATTTCACACATTTCGACCATAGACATCGTTAAACTCCTTTTTTCGGCCACTAGGCCAAAATTTCATATTTTTCGACCACGGAGCCTAAATTTCATATCTTTCGACCACGGAAGTCGATAAACTCCCTTTTCGACCATGGACGTCGATAAACTCTTTTTTCGGCCACAAGGCCTAAAATTACATCCACACACTCATAGCATGTATACATGCATACACACCCCTTTATCACGCCTTTAAATAAGCAATTTCGAACTACATTAACCTTGATCTCTCATTCAAACGAGAGTATGTAGGCATATTCGAGATCTAACCTCGAATAGCAGGTCCACCCTTGATCTTTTCAAATCTCTTCATTCCTGCATAACATACATTTAGGAGAAAAATCATTAAGATGAATGCATGACATAACCTCCGAATCCACATCAAGTTCGAAGACTAGTGCCATTCATCCATTGGGGCGATTAAACTATAAATAAGTTAATCACAAAACGAAGTCACTAGGGGTTCTTTCTTAATTTTTCCCCTTCAACAAAATAAATTAAATGGCAACTCTACTCACACACACACACACACATTTCACCCCGAGTGAACATCCCCGGCTAACCCGACCCCTCGCGAGCGGACCCGGCGGCTCGAAAGGGGCACTCCTCTCCAGTAAGGGTTCACAATATAACATAACCTCCAAATCCTCATCGGGTTCGTAGATTAGTGTTTTTCATTCATTGAGGCGATTAACCTAGAAATAGGTTAATCACAAAACGGAGTCACTAGGGGTTCTTTCTTAATTTTCCCTGTTATCAAAATAATTAAGTGGCGACTCTACACACACATATTCCCGAGTGAACATCCCCAGTCAACCCGTCCTTGCGGGCGGGCCCGGCGGCTTAAAGGGCTCGGTAAGGGTTCACGATCTGGCGACTCCGCTGGGGACTTAACTTGCAAAGTTAAGTAAGGGTTACCATTGCATTCATTTATCTAATCCATCTTTTAAGACATTCCTTTCTTTTTAGAAATATTTTTTCTAGGACATCTCTTTGAAAGAACAGGTACCCATTCCTTAAGGAAGCCTTAAAGAAATTTGGACAAAAAATAAAATAAAATAAATTGCATCTGCATTTGTGGTGCACGATTGAATTTTTTAACATAAAAAATGAATTTCTTCTCTCTCTGTTTAAACTTCTGAGTCGGGATAGCAAGTAGCGGTATATGGGCATGTCTTCTTGATGATGTCCGCGGACAGCGAAAGTGTCCCACCTTGGTACCGCAAACCACTTCTAATCCTTTTGGAGGTGACCCAAAGTAAGTCATACTACTAGAACCACGCAGAACTCCTTGTTTCACATGTGGCGAGATATATCCTTACTCTAGGTGCACGAGGGGCCCCATTAACCACTCAGTTTTTTCATTCAAATTAGAACCTTCCTTTAGGATACCCTGTAATATTGCATCATCCCATGACATTAAAATGAATTATAGCGTGATGATTTGTTCATTCACGCACTCATACCACCTATCATAAGGGGGGCAATAAAAAAGGAGAGAACACAAAAAAAAAAAAAAGAGAACAAAAGAAAAAAAAGAAAGGAAAGGAGTGGGAATAAATGAATGATTGAATAAATGCCTTAATTGGACTAAGAGTCTATCCTATGCCTTACCTTATACCATACCTTACCTAGAAATCTAATCCCTTCCCTTTATCCATACAGGTACTTACCCTTCAAGTGCCATCACCTACACTTGAGTTTCCACCAACGAGTCCAACACCATCTCCAATGGCCTCTTTAGATGATATCAGAGCCCGTTTAAGAGATTAAGCTGATGAGATCAATTCCCAGATAGAAGTCAAAATGGAAGCTAGGATAGCTGAAGCCCTGGCAAACCAAAAAGCTGCCCTCTTGTCTGAATTAGGGGTTGAGGCGAAAGGAGCCTCAACCTCCAGAAAGGAACCTATGCATCCCTCTGTCATTAATTTGGAGGATCAACCCTCCAATGCTACTAAGTCTGAGTCTCAAAAGATGAAAGAGAAACTTGAGGCTCTAGAAAGATCCATTACTGCCCTCAGGACCCATAAAGAACTAGCAAACATGGACTCCTTGTCTTTGTTCCCCAATGCCCGGTTACCCACTAAGTTAAAAAATGCCCAATATGGATAAATTTGATGGAACCTCTTACCCTACCACCCATCTAAAGATGTACCTGGCAACATTAAACCCCTTTGGATTAAATACTGAGCTCCTTGCTCAAAATTTTCAAGAATCCCTCACTGGTGCTGCCCTTAGATGGTTTGTGAGCTAGGATAAATCGAAAATCAAAACTTGGGAGGATATTTATAATGCATTCAACACCCAATATAGCTATAACATTGAGGTAGATGTAACCTAAATGGAGTTGGAAACCACCAAACAAAAGAACAATGGACCTTTCTCCTCGTTCCTTATGAGGTGGAGAGCAAAAGCTGCCCAAATGATCAACCGACCTTCCAAACAAGAACAAGTTGACATTATCCTCAAAAACTTACTACCAGTCTACCAATCACAATTACAAACTCAATACTTATCAACCTTTCAGTCATTCATTGCTACTGCAACCAAGGTAAAAGACCTCATCCAATTAGGTCAACTCAAATATGACTCAACTGCCTCTAGATACAAGAAACAAAACCCCTCTAGGCCAAGTAAAATAAATGAAGTGGCCAACATTACCCCAACCAACCCATTGAATGTAGGGAGTTTGGGAAATAATCAACCAAGATGAGGTTCCACTGATCTCGAGATGCCGATCGTTTTAGTCTTCCGAGAAGCAGTAAAGGCCGGATATCTGAAACCTTTAGAGGCGAGACCACCGCCTAATCCATTGCCAACTAATCATAAAATCAATGAATACTGTGAGTACCACCAAGGAAACGGGCACATGACTGAGGCCTGTTGGACCTTAAGAAGACGGATCCAAGACTTGGTAGATAATGGGTCAATTATACCTAAAACAAAACCTAACATCAATACAAACCCTTTGCCCAATCATGGGGTAAATGTTATAACCACCAAAGAAAAATTGTTTGATCCTTTCAAACTTTTCTTAGAGATGAACAACATATATGTCCTGGACTTGAACGACATTTCCGAAGAAGTTGATGTGACACCCTAAACCTAAACCCTACGTCGTTCCGACGTCATTGCATGTATTTTGTGCATTTTTAATTAAAATGCATTATTATTTGATATGAAATATGACATAAAGATGAAATATAGGGATAATTATTTATAGGTCCCTGAGGTTTTGCATAATATACTCTTGGGTCCCTCTATTTTGGAAATTGTATCATCAGGTCCCTCTGATTTGAAATATTATACTATCAGGTCCTTTCATCCAGATTGGCCGTTAAGTGCCTGTTAAGTTGATTAAAATGACTTTTATACCCTTAACAACGTTTTTTCCACAGTGGCATAACACAATCAATACTGAGCTGAGGGTTAAACGGTTCGTGGGAATCCAAAAAGCTTCCACATTTATTGGAAACTGCCATTTTCAAATTTCTTTCTTGGATGTTTACTGTTTGCTGTTTGTTTTTTGGAATTTAACAGTGAGAAAAATAATAAAAGGAGCTTCGTGGAAGAGTACAAGGATTGAAGGCTGCAGGTAAAACTCAAACATTTCTTCTTCATAACTTCTGCTTCTGCATTCTGGGTTTAGGGTTTTGAACGTGTTGATTTAAGCTTGTGGAGTTGTTTTGTTTACAATGTGTTTGTTTGCTTAATTTTTAGTTTTATGATGTTTTAGAATGTATGAAAGATAGTGTTTAGGGCTATTGTTAATGTTTTGTTGTTTGCACTAAACTGTTATACTTGTTTTCTTGGTTTATTTGCAGTAATGGCTGAAAGTTATACTCTGTTTTGCACCTTTGGTATTGAGGTTATAACTATAGACAATGTTGACCCAGATAGATACTCTTTTTTGGATATAATGGATGATATGTGTAAAGGGTTTAACATTGATGAAACTGGTGTGGAGCCAGATTTTGGGGCTGGTCATTTTGAGTTGAGAACTGACAAGGACTTGCTTGATATGTTTGTCATGTTTCTTAGGAGTGAAGTAGAGATAACAGTTAGTGTAAACATAGAACCCTTAGCTTCCCAGCCCTTTGATGCAGAACCTGCTGGCATTGAAACTCCAATGCAGCAGGAGAAAGTATAAATAGGACAACATACTCAACAAACCTTATTTATAGAGTTTATTCAAGGAGATGCCATTAATGTTAATGAAGAGGGCATTAATGTGGATGTAGGTGGGGTGAGAGGTGTGGATGAGGGTGGACATGGCCTAAGCATGGTGATGGGCTCATGAATGGGCCTGAGCCTGATGTTGTGGCTCCAGAAGGCCCTAAGCCTGTTGTTGGGCTTGCAGCAATGGATAAGGGTGATGTAAGGGCTGGAGATGAGGAAGAGGATGCTACTGCAGGCAGTAGGCAGCACATGCAAGGTGGGGAGGGAGGTGGGATACATGTGCATTCATGTGCACCCAAAAAAAGCAGCAAAACTGGTCCCTCCAGCCACAATATATCTGGATCAAATCTATGAAAGTCACTGTTCACAAATGATCCAAATTTTGGGGGGTTAGGCCAAACAGCTGGGGAGGACATAGTAGCTAGTAAGTGGGCTAAAGGAAAGGTGAAAAGTGTTGGGAAAAAGGGTAGACCAGTGAAAACCAGCCTTCCCAAAGCATCTCCTTCCAAGGATGCAAAAGCTGGAGGTGTACAAATTGGCAAAAAGAGGACTGCTACACCATCTGTGCGTGTGAAAATTGTAGAAGGGAAAGCTACTGCACCATCTGTGCAAGGTAGAAGTAGCAGGAGAAAGCAGCAGCAGCCTGCTTCCTTAAGGTAAGCTCCTGAACTTGAACTTTCTATTTCTCATTGTAATTATCTGCAACATGCTGCATTGTAATATTTTCATATTTTATACTGCCAGAAGTGAACATTTAGGAAAGGGAAAAGGTAAAGCAGTTGTGAAGAATATTACTCAACAAGTGAAAGTGACAGTGACAGTGACTTTCACTTGCCAGAAGTAAATGTTGAGCAAGGAACTCAACAGAGCAGAGGTGAGGAGGGTGTTTGTCACTTCATTCCCTCCTACAGTCCTACTGAAATTAGTGATGATTCTAGGGATTGGAGTAACAGTAAGGAGCTTGGAGATAAGCAATGTGGGGATAGTGACAGTGATGGGGTGGAGTTGGACAGTAAGGGTAGAAAGAGGAAGAAGAAATTAGACTGCTTTGAAGGGATGTATGATGACTTGCATACTGGTGTTGTTGATGATAACTTTACATTCAGGGTGGGGCAGACATTTGTGGATGTCACAACATTCAGAAGTGCCTTGAGGGATTATGCAATTAGGCAGGAATTCCTAGTGAAGAAGATTCACATTGACAAGTTGAGGTACACTGCAAAGTATGGGGATCTAGAAGGGAAATGTGAGTAGAGAATCCATGCAAGTCTCATGGCAGATGGATGTAAATTTAGGGTGACTACCTTCAAACCAACACACACATGTGAGAGGCTTGAGAGGAATAAAAATGTAGCCATCACTTCTAGATGGGTGCAAGACAAGATTAAGGAGAAGGTCAAAATTGATCCAACAATCAACTATGACCTCTTGAATGATGAATTGGAGAAGGAATGGAGGGTTCAGCCAAAAGCATGGAAGATGTATAGGGCAAAGAGATGGCCAAAGCTAGAAGGGATTGGATCATTTATTGAGAGCTACAATGGCTTAAGGAAGTACATGGATCAAATTATGAAGTACAATCTAGGGACAATGGTGAAATTCACTCAAAAGCCAAAAACTTCAGAGAGGGATCCAGTAATATTCTCATCAATATTTGTGTGCTTCCAAGCCTTTAAGCATTCTTTCTTAAGGGGTTGTAGGCCATTCATTGGTCTGGATGGAGCTCACCTAAAAGAAGAGTTTGGAGGGATAATACTGTCTGCTGTGACCATAGATGGCAACAACTCTGTCATCCCCCTTGCATGGGCAGTAGTCCAGTCTGAATGCAAGGAATCATGGTCATTTTTCCTGGACTGCCTTCAGCAATGCATTGGAGCTGAAACAGCAGCAACTGGCCTCACATTCATGTCAGACAGACAAAAGGTAAATGAACGCAATTGAAATTTTTTTGTTGTCTATGTTACTTATGGTTTAGGGTTGTTATTGTGTTGTGAAACTGTTTCACATTGTTCACCTGCAGGGGCTGGTTGATCCTGTGCAACAAACTTTCCCAGCAGCTGAGCATAGATTCTGCTGTAGGCACATATTGATGAACTTCAGAACCAAATTTCCAGGTATTGGTTTAGTTAAGGAACTTCAGAACCATATTGATATGCAATGCTTAATTCACTCACATTTTGTCTGCTATTATGTGTTGTGATTGTTCTGTGAAACTGTTTCAATGCATTTCTTTTTGTGTTTGTATTTGGACCTATCCATCATTTGTTCATAGGTTTGGGTTTCTCTACTTTTCAGCTCCATTAAGGCCAATTTTGGCCCAAAATATTATACTCTTAGGTCATTTACTTTTATAATAGGAAAACTCTCGGCTCCACAAGTTTACAAATATTATACTATTAGGTCCTTGTACTTTGAAATTCAAATTGTTAAGTCCCTTATGTTCAATTTTCTCTTCACAATTATCATTCAAACATTCATCATATACAAGTACAGGTGCATTCCAACATCAACTAACATCACAAACATACACCAACTGCCATTTCAGAGGCTTTTGGGAAATTTTAGGCAAACATATTTCCTCAGCTGAGACTGGATAAACCAGAACAGCAAAACAACTTTACACATTATTGATAACAGACTGTTTTTCATTAATGGACAAGAACATACACACATTTTGGATAAAAGAATGATTTTCATTAATAGAGAATTGTCAATTACATTATCTTCCCAATTACAAACACTAATACAATAAAATAACCAAACATACACATAAACACATCCAGATAAAGTTTTTCAGGAACCCTAATTCTGTCTTAATTGCTGCCATCTCCATTACTATCTTCATCCACTCTTCTCTACTTGCTTCCACCTCCATTGCTAAACCATCTTCATCCCTCATTTCTCGGAAACCACCTCTCATCCTCACATTTTCAGCATCCAGGCACAACCCAAGCCAACCCTGACACCCATCTTCAGGACAACAGAAATAGAGCCTATTAGGATTTCTGGCCGACTGTGAAACCCTAATTATAGCGGGCTTCCCACAGATGCTGCATTGTTTTCCACGCAACCGCACGCCTAGGCCACCTTCTACATTTGAACAAACCGATATTGAACCCTAGCCGTGGCTTAGATTGAGGAAGACAAACGAGAGAGGAATAATGAGAAAGAGATGAATCTGGGTATTTTGTTAACGTTCTTCTTCTTTCTCAATAATTGCCTTTCTGTTCTCAAATACATAAGGGGGGGTATTTTTGGCATTTTCAAAAATTTAAATGCAAATCCTTTGAATTTTTCAATTGAATAACGACCAATCTGGACAGAAGGACCTGATAGTTTAATATTTCAAACCTGAGGGACCCGATGATACAAATTCCAAAATAGGACCCAAGAGTATATTATGCAAAACCTTAAGGACCTATAAATAATTATCCATGAAATATATGATTTGGAAATGGCAATGCATGAATTAGAAATGTTAAATAAGTTATGTTTTAAGTTCGTTTATCGTTGAAAGATATAAACGGAGCCAATTAGGGTTTTTCGCTCGCGCGACCGAAAAATGTCGGAAACGTGCAATATTTTAAAGTAAATGATTTTTGATATGTTTTAATATGTTTATGAATATGATTTAAAGAGTTTTGGAACCTTAATTTTACGACAACGCCGTACAATTTCAGTTCCGTGAAAATCGTCGAGGTTTCGGACTCGGTTTAGGGCACAAATTAAACCGCGAACAATTTTCGAATTTCGATTTTTATGAAACTTCAGACACGTGTTATACTATCTATTTTGACACCAAAAATGAATTTTAAGTTTGTGCTGGACTCAATTAAGTGGCTAGAATTAGAGAAATTAGAGAAAGGAGTAAATGAGTTAGGTTTACTTAACAATTAAGTTTGTCTTAAGGAGAAAATGGATAGTTTAAGCAAATTAAAAGCAACTACTGTTATATGGATGTGCTAGAGTGTTTTCCTGGCAGAAATGAAGAGGTGAAGAGGTAGGAACAGGTTGGAGTGTGAAGGAAAAAGAGAGAGAAAATGTGAAAGAAAGAAAGAAAGAAAAGAGAGAATAGTGGATAAACCTTCAATCCAACACTTTTATTATGCTTCCGGGATCTTTATAAAGTGAGTAGAAGGGATAAATAGTGAAGAGAGAGGTTGGAAAGTGAAGGGGAAGAGAAACAAAAATTCTGAGTAGGATTTCTAGGTTTTTGCCAATTTCAGGGTGCCTACTTTGTGAGCTTGTATCTTTAAATATAGAGTGCATGGGAGAAATTGGCTTCGATGGGTTGATAGAGGGTGTGTAGGGGAAGAGATTGGTACACTTTTGGTCCCAGTGCCTATCAAATCACCTTTTGGCACCCAAGTGCCTAAAAAAGTACAATTTTGGCCCCAGTGTTAAATTCAAAAACTTGGATAGTACAAAGGCCTCTAAATGTTATTGGCCTAAGGTACATCGGACATTCATCAGCAAGCCAGCCAACTTTGTCCATTTGCCAGATTTTGCATATAAATAGCTACTTAAACCATTGATATCTAAATCCAAAGTTGTTTCTCCAAATACTACAAAAAATAAATTTTAGGCCTTTTGGCCGAAAAAGGAGTTTATTGACATCAATGGTCGAAAAGTGTGACATTTAGGCCCTTTGGCCGAAAAAAGAGTTTATCGACGTCCGTGGTCGAAAAGTGTGAAATTTAGGCCCTTTGGCCGAAAAAAGAGTTTATCGACGTCCGTGGTCAAAAAGTGTGAAATTTTGGCATTTTGGCCGAAGAAGGAGTTTATTGACGTTCGGGGTCGAAAAGTGTGTGATTTAGGCTTTTTGGCCGAAAAAAGAATTTATCGACTACCGTGGTCAAAAAGTGTGTGATTTAGACCTTTTGGCTAAAAAAGAGTTTATTGACGTCTATGGTCAAAAAGTGTGAAATTTAGGCCTCGAAAAAAAGGAGTTTATCGACGTGTGTGGTCGAAAAGTTTGAAATTTAGGCCTTTTGGCCGAAAAAGGAGTTTATCGACATTCGTGGTCGAAAAGTTTGAAATTTAGGCATCCCTGCTGGGGAAGGTTGACTTTTAGGCCTTTTGGCCAAAAATATGAGTTTATTATGTCTCAACTTGGGGAAAAATGGGTTTTATTGGGCCATGAGAGAAAAACATGATTTTAGGGTGGCGCTGCGACCAAAAGGTTTGATATTTTAGGCCTTGGGGCCAAAAGGGATGATTTTAACTGGCACTATGGCCGAAATGTGTGATTATGTGATGCAGATGTCATGTATGCATGATTGAAGAAAGGGTAGAAGAGAATTATATCAAAAGTATTGAGTTAGGAATCATACCTGTAGTAATCGGCGTCTACTCCGTAGCTTCAGCTTGATTTGGAATTTTTTTATTAGTGATTATTATGAATGAATGCGAGTTATCACAACAATGCAATGCAGAAAGCAATAAAGAATTTCCTGGAGATGAGGAATCACCGAAGGCAAAGAGGGAGAAGAGAGCGGCCGTTAACATAACTCAAGGTGTGGAGAAAAAGTGTGTTAGAACGGGTATTTATAGGGCAAAATGCACCCAAATAATTGACTTAGGGAGGGCTGGACCAACCTGGGAGGGCGGCCAGAGGCGCCCTGTCTCAACTTTTCGCGTGTTTTTCATTCCAGAGCCTTTTCGGGAAATTTCGGGACTCCGATGGCTTTTCCGACGATATTTATGTGACCCTCGTAATATTTCGGATGTTTCTAGTACCATGAAGGGATATTTCCGGCATTATTTTCTCGCAACGTCCAGTCCGACTCGACTGTATTCAATCTGTCGGTTCTCCAGACCTCAGAATTCGAGTATTCACAACATGGGTCTTCCTCGCGCGTCCAGTCCTCAGCCTCAAAATTCGCTATTCAGGAGACCACTGAGCTCCATAAATCATTTTCATGTCGCCCAGTGGGGAGCAACTGTGAATACTCGAATTGTGAGGCCCGGAAAACAATTTTTCTTGGACTGCAAACAGTTAAGCTAAACCGGAGGTCACCGGGAAATTGCGACGGAAGTATGCCATCATGGTACTTGAAACGTCCAAAAAATTGTGAGGACCACAGGAATGGCCTCGAAAAAGTCATCCAAGTCCCGGAAGGCTCCGAAAAGTGTCCGAAACGAAAAATCAGCAAAGGTTAGCAGCAGGGTGCCCTTGACCACCTTGGCAAGGCTCCTTTGGCCGCCCTTGGAGGCGCCCCTGGCCGCCCTTTGTGGGTGCCCCTGGCCGCCCTCTGGTCATTTTTAACCTATTTTTCCACTATAAATAGCCCCTTAGAAATTCTTTTTCACTCACACCTTGAGTTGTGTTAACAGCCGCCTCTTTTCTCCCTTTTCGCTTCTTGCGATTCTTTATTGCTTTCTACATTCTTGCGTTGCGTTGCTGTGTTTTCTTGTTCGTTCACACTTTAATTAAAATTTTAACGTCCAAACCAAGCCGAAGGTGCGAAGTGGGCGATGACTACCGTAGGTATGCACTAAACCCTAATCTTTTTAATTCAAGCATATATTGCATTCTGCATCCCATAATCAATTTTTTGGCACCCCAGTGCCCACAAATCAATATTTTAGCACCCAAATGCCCACAAATCACTTTTTAGCACCCAAGTGCCTAACAAATTACACTTTTGACACCCGATTGCCCACAAATCACTTTTAGCACCTAAGTGTCTAATAAATTACACTTTTGGTCCCAGTGCCTACCAAATCACCTTTTGGCACCCAGGTGCCTAACAAATTACACTTTTGACCCCTGTGTTAAATTCAAAAACTTGGATAGTACAAAGGCCTCTAAATGTTATTGGCCTAAGGTAAACCGAACATTCATCAGCAAGCCAGCCAACTTTATCCATTTGCTAGCTTTTGCATATAAATAGCTACTTAAACCATTGATATCTAAATCCAAAGTTGTTTCTCCAAATACTATAGAAAATAAATTTTAGGCCTTTTGGCCGAAAAAAGAGTTTATTGACGTCCATGGTCGAAAAGTGTGAAATTTAGGCCCTTTGGCCGAAAAAGGAGTTTATCAACGTCCATGGTCGAAAAGTGTGAAATAAAAAAAAAAAAAATTTATCGACGTCCGTGGTTGAAAAGTGTGAAATTTAGGCCTTTTGGCCGAAGAAGGAGTTTATTGACGTCCGGGATCGAAAAGTGTGTGATTTAGGCCTTTTGGCCGAAAAAAGAATTTATCGACGTCCGTGGTCAAAAAGTGTGTGATTTAGACATTTTGGCTGAAAAAAAAGTTTATTGACGTCCGTGATCAAAAAGTGTAAAATTTAGACCTTTTGGCCGAAAAAAAAAAAAAGAGTTTCTTGACGTCCGTGATCGAAAAGTAAAATAAATTTTACTTTTTAACCATCATAATACGAAAATCCATTACAAAAACTATTCACAAACACATTCTTACTCTTGCATATGTCAGTATCGTTTTCCTTTAACATATGTCGTATTGATTTTCCTTTGGTTAAATAGTTGAATTTTTTTTTCTGACATATTAGAAAATATTCGTTTTCTTTATAAAATTGAGTGGTGAGTCAAATCCCATTACTAAAAACCAAGAAAAATGAGGAATGAGACGCTGCAGCAAAACAAGTTATATATAGTTTCATCGCTATATACTTAGGGTTGTTCATAGCATATATTCCTTTATCATGTGCGGTCCAAATTAGTGAGCAATTAATGTGTGGACCAAATAAATAACTATTGTATATTTTATGGAAGAATTATTGAAATATTTACCTACACTAAACAATAAAATATTTTAGCATCATTTTAATATTTAATCTTAAATTAATACAACCGAGCACAATGAAATACTTCTGATACTGTTATGATAAACTTTTAATTTAAAAAATATCTTAAATTTGTTTTAATATTAAATCTTATCTTCTAATAATGAAAATAAAATATTTAGTAGTGCTGTTCATAAGATAAGTTGTTCTAGAAAGCATATAACTATACTTGAAATAAAGAAATCATTTTCTAAATAAATTTTGAATAGAATTTATTTTCACATGACTTTATTTTTGTAATTTAATTTCAAAATTTCGAATTTAATTGTATCCACGAATCAATGTCAGGAACAGATGAATAAATTTAAGAAAAAAAAAAAACAAGTATAGAATTTTAAGAAAAGTATATCAATTTTGGTTACAAAATTTGCAAAATGTAATTTCAAATTCCACCCAATGGAATGTAAGCTAATGAAAACTATTTCCTAAAATTCAAAAAAAAAAAAAAAGGGTTCTAGGAACCATTACTCAATTAGTTAATTCTTTTAAAAAAAAAATCAAATGGTTAAATTCTTTAATTTTTGATTGTAATAAGTTAGAGTGACATGAATAAAGTGATTTAAGACAATTTACTAAGTTTTTCTTCTTTATTATATGCCATTAATATATTGTATTTTTAAATGTATGATTATCTGCACCTTTTACACTTGTTGAGTGGCAATTTTGACTACTGTAACTCTCGAAGCAATTAGTCAATTAGTCAAATTCATTATTATTTATTTGAACTTATAATAATTTTGACTCACCATCTAGAAAAACATGAGTTAAGCCAATTTGTTAAACTTACACTCCTTATTATATACATGTATTGTAGTTTCAATCAATGTACCATTTCCTTCATGCCTATACATATATTCATCGGGTTTAGTAAATTTTATTTTAATTGATATTTGAGAACGATATTTGGACTCAAATCCTCTATTACACGTATGATTAATTCAATTACTGGTGTTACATAAATTAAGTATTTTCAATTTTAATGAATGTAAAAAAAAAAAAAAATTAGATATGCTAAAAAAGTACTCCATGATGTTAAAATATTATATTGTGAATACGAGACGGAAAATTCCCAACCTAACATTTTAAACAAAAACACTCGTATGACACGAAAATTGAATTTATTTATTTTAAGAGATGTCATCAATTTTAGTTTTAAGAATTAGGCAAAAAGAACGAAAAAATCTAAATGTAAAGAAAATGACTTCATTTAGTTTAGAGAGTAAAAAAATATTTTTTACTAAAAAGACACTAGTCTGAAACTGAAGTAAATTTGGAGAGTAAATTTTCAGTTTATAGGTTAGTTTAAAATTTAATTAAAAAATATTATAAAAATATATTCGGGTGAATTTCATTTTAATGTTCAAGTTTACTCCTTTTTAAGAATGGTAAATAAAGAATAAAATATAAATTAAAAAAATTAATGAACATAAAGGTAAGACATAAATTAAAACATTGAAATATAAAAAAATAAAAAATAAAGCATAAAGTATGATTAAAGTAAATATAAAATAAAGATAAGAAAATAAATATGAAGATAAATAATTGAGTAAAGCATAAAATAAAAGTAAAATAAAAGAAAAAATTAATATAAACAACAGTAATAAAAATAAAGCATAAAAACAAACAAGAAAAGTAAACATAACCCCTTGGTATAATTAAGAATAAAGTAAGAAATTAAACAAACAATCAAATTAAACTATTACTCAATCTATACGATACTTTTATTAACTAAATAAATAATAAATATAAATCGTCATAAACAAATATAATAATATTTCTAAAAATAAAAAAAACTGAATATTTACGAAAATTTACCATAATCCACCTGGGAGCTGCTGCGTTTGCAATTAGATCAGAGTCAAACCGCATAAACTTACAAAATGATCCATCAAACTAATTTTTAATAACTATTTAGATTCAAATTTACTGGCTTAAAATGGTTAATTCAAATTGACTCATATCTAACTTATATTTTATATAAAATCTCAATCAATATCAATACGGGTTTCACAAAGTTATTTTAAGATTTTTAAAATTATTTATTAACTTTATACAATGGTTTTTCCTCCCATATTTTCTTATGTTATTCCTTGTCATATATAACTATGAAGTGAAGAGGTTGATTAAAAAGTACTTAGAATTGATTTCTAAGTTATGATTATAATTAGTTTGTTTGACTAAGGGAAGATGATTAAATTTCTTTAAAAATAAAATAAAAAAAAACTCTTAAAGGGAAGAGGATTAAGAGAAGCATACCTTGGGTAATCTTATTTTCTTTCGGTATACACCCAAAATTAAAACATTAAGTTTTATTTGTTTCAAGAACAAATTTGCTTTGTTTTTGTGTTTTTTGCAACTGCCAATAAAAGAAAGTTCAAAAATTTGATGATTTGTGAGAGTTTTGGTAGAATTCGAGTATGCCTAAAGTTGTCCCCAAAAAGTGGTGGAAAATGAGACTTTACGTAGTGGTGGAGGGCCAAATGGTATTGTTTAGGGACTAAATTGATAAAGTCAATAACCTATGGGGTGCATTTGCAAATTTCTTAGATTTGGCCGCTGAAACTACAGAAAATAGGCAGAATAAAGTAAGCTTTGAAAATTGCCCAACCATTGTGGAACAACTAGGCCAGCATTAGGGGTGAGCAAATTTCGGTAATTACCGAATTACCGATCGGTATACCGAATCAATTCGGTAACCGAAAATTGGTAACGGTAATTTACTTGATCGGTAATCGGTAATAACCGTCGGTATTCGGTAACGGTTTCGGTAGGGGAGTTTAAAATTTTCGGTAAAAAAAATTACCGAATTACTGAAAAAATTACCGAATTTGAACTCCTCAAAACTACGTCGTTTTGTGTTGCTATATATGTATATCATTCGGTGATCGGTAGCGTTTTGAAATTATAATGGTTTTCACAGATTCGGTAATCGGTAAATTACCGTCGGTAATCGGTATCGGTAATCGGTAGTGAGACTAAAAAATTTCGGTAACCGACACCATTCGGTATCGGTAATGGTAGTGGTAAAAAACCT